>OVAX01000442.1:0-35193 GCA_900406405.1 Lepidium africanum
TCAGCTGTGTTGTAAATGCGTTGCTAAAAAACGTCCCAAATCTTGCTTCTTGTTGTAGTGATTCAACCTACAAACGATACTTAATAGGGAAGAAAACCTATAAAGGTAAACACAAACCTACAAAGGTACACAAACGTAATAAAACCTACAAAGGTACCCAAACGTAATTAAACCTACAAAAGTAAAACAAACCAAATAAAACCAACAAAGGTATAAACAAACCTACACAAACGAAACTATTTCAGAAAACCTACATAACATGACTTTTGAACCTACAAATCATGCAAACATTTAACCTACAAAGGATACTTAATAGGGAATAAAACCTAAAAAGGTAAAAACAAACCGACAAAGGTACACAAACGTAATAAAACTTACAAAGGTACACAAACGTAATAAAACCAACAAAGGTAAAAGCAAACCAAATAAAACCTACAAAGGTATAAACAAACCTACACAAACAAAACTATTTCAGAAAACCTACATAGCCTAATTTTTAAACCTACAAATCATGCAAACATTCAACCTACAAAGGATACTTAATAGGGAATAAAACCTACAAAGGTAAAAACAAACATACAAAGGTACACAAACGTAATAAAACCTATAAAGGTACACAAACGTTATAAAACCTACAAAGGTAAAAACAAAAAAATTAAATCTACAAAGGTAAAATCAAACCTACACAAACGAAACTATTTCAGTAAACCTACATAGCCTGATTGTTAAACGTACAAATCATGCAAACATTCAACCTACGAAGGATACTTAATAGGGAAGAAAACCTACAAAGGTACATAAACGTAATAAAACCTACAAAGGTAGACAAACGTAATAAAACTTACAAAGGTAAAAACAAAAAAATTAAATCTACAAAGGTAAAAACAAACCTACACAAACAAAATTATTTCAGAAAACCTACATACCCTGATTGTTAAACCTACAAATCATGCAAACATTCAACCTACAAAGGATACTTAATAGGGAATAAAACCAACAAAGATAAAACCAAACCTACAAAGATGCAAACAAACCTACAAAGGTACACAAACATAATAAAACCTACAAAGGTACCCAAACATAATAAAACCTACAAAAGTAAAAACAAACCAAATAAAACCTAGAAAGGTATAAACAAACCTACACAAACGAAACTATTTCAGAAAACCTATATAACCGGATTTTTGAACCTACAAATCATGCAAACATTTAACCTACAAAGGATACTTAATATGGAATAAAACCTACAAAGGTAAAAACAAACCTACAAAGGTACATACACGTAATAAAACCTACAAAGGTACACAAACATAATAAACCAACAAAGGTAAAAACAGACCAAATAAAACCTACAAAGGTAAAAAAAAACCTACACAAACGAAACTATTTCAGAAAATCTATATAACCTGATTTTTGAACCAACAAATCATGCAAACATTTAACCTACAAAAGATACTTAATAGGGAATAAAACCTACAAAGGTAAAAACAAACTTACAAATGTACACAAACGTAATAAAACCAACAAAGATAAAAGCAAACTAAATAAAACATACAAAGGTAAAAACAAACCTACACAAATGAAACTATTTCAGAAAATCTACATAGCCTAATTTTTAAACCTACAAATCATGCAAACATTCAACCTACAAAGGATACTTAATAGAGAATAAAACCTACAAAGGTAAAAACAAACCTACAAAGGTACACAAACGTAATAAAACCTACAAAGGTAAAAAACAAACCAAATAAAACCTAGAAAGGTAAAAACAAACCTACACAAACTAAACTATTTTAGAAAACCTACATAGCCTGATTGTTAAACCTACAAATCATGCAAGCATTCAACCTACAAAGGATACTTAATAGGGAAGAAAACCTACAAAGGTACACAAAAATAATAAAACTTACAAAGGTTTCCAAACGTAATAAAACCTACAAAAGGTAAAAACAAACCAAATAAAGTCTACAAAGGTATAAACAAACCTACACAAACGAAACTATTTCAGAAAACCTACATAGCCTGATTGTTGAACCTACAAATCATGCAAACATTCAACCTACAAAGGATACTTAATAGGGAATAAAACCTACAAAGGTAAAAACAAATCTACAAAGGTACACAAACGTAATAAAACCTATAAAGGTACCCAATCGTAATAAAACCTACAAAGGTAAAAACAAACCAAATAAAACCTACAAAGGTAAAAACAAACCTATACAAACGAAACTATTTCAGAAACCTACATAGCTTGATTTTTAAACGTACAAATCATGCAAACATTCAACCTACAACAGATACTTAAAGAACCTACATAACACCTTACAAAAACCTACAAAACTATGTCAGTTAGTCTAAATCCACCAAAATAGTGTCTCGTTTTCCATGCGCTGACAAGGAATTATTCATTAATGACAATTTCGTAATATTTGTTTTTGGTTTTTCAAACATCTAAAGGTAAAACTGCCTTATTTACTCACAAAAAACTAGATTTACTATTATACTGAATTTTATAATTAACCTATATTTCTGGACTAGTATAGTAATTCACCCCAAAATATATCATTCTTACATATACTTTTGTTCATTTCACTGATCACTAGTCATCATTTTTTATCGGCGTTGGATTCAGAACAAAACAAATTGAAAGAAGATTTTAGTTTTCCACAATATTTTGCAGTAAAAACAAGTTTTTTTTGGTCGGCTGCAGTAAACACAATCAAAACATCTATGATATGTAATGAAAAAATACTCTAAAAATGGTGAGCCTATCATGATTTTTTTCCACTAGTTGACTCTAACAGCTATATATAACAGAATTAGATGAATAAAATAGTTTCAAGGATTTTGCGTGGAAACTGGCAAAAAAGAAAAAGTTAACATTTTAATTTGAGATCAAAATTATATATGTAAATAGTACAAAAAAATCTTTTTGTTAAGTTTCAACATAAGTTACTCAAATAGGAATAACCATCTTTTATGTTTACGTTGAAAAATAGTTAACTAAACAGAAGTACGTTTTCAGACCAAAAAAAAAACAGAAGTACGTTTTTTACGTGTAAAAACAGTTAAACGAAGTTTAAATTAAAATGATTTGCTCATAATATTATATAATACCAAAAATTATAAGTAGAAAAAAATGAAAATTACCCCTTCTCTGAAAGTATGCTCCATATGTTTAGTTTGATATAGTAATTTAAGATGATTTCATTGTATTTTTTGTAAGTACAATAAAAATCATTACATATGGTTGTCTAGACTTGAAATATAATATCAGATTTTCAGTTAAAAATATTTCTCCAATTCATATAACATTTCAATTTATAACTTATAGATCCACTATAAACTATTTTCAAATATGCCTGCTTATATTTAAGAATACAATGACTCTTTCTAATAGAACTATCTAGTTTATGTAATATGATTCGTTAGTCATAGAATATCCTTTCACATTTTAACGTAGTTAACTATTTGCGTACATAACTTCACGTTACAGTTACATTAAAAGTAGCTGGCTATTTTTCTTGGGAGAAAACAGAAAAAAATGAAAATTGCGCAAAACAATTTTGCTTCATGTATATTAAATTTCAATTGTCAATGGCCCTTCATCTGTTTATGAATGTTTAATATAATTTTTTTGTTAAAGGTCTAAGTTGGCTTTACATTGAACTTGTATCTCTTAGAACCCACATAAGCCAGAGTACTATTCTCGTACGGTATATAATAAAGCATATTTATCTTCAAATAATTTTGTGAACGTGAATTTCAATTATTCTTTCTGGATTATGTGGATTTTTATATTACTATTGCCAACAAAAGTCCGATGTTTAGATGAGTACTTTTATTTACTTATGAATAATTAATTCAACATACTTAGTTTGAACCACTAATTTAGTACTCTCTCTGTCTTATAATATATGATGTTTAAGGTACATCACAATAATTAAGAAAATTTGTAAACTTATTTTAGATATCCCTATATTATAATTAAAGGTGTTAATTTGAATAAGTAATATATTAAATGGGACAAATAAATCAAATTTTTGGGTTAAGAATCTAAAACATCAACTATTTTAATATATAAATAAAGCTAAAACATCATTTATGTTGGGTTGTAAAAAAAAACATTTAGAGACAAAAAAGAGTATATAGATAATCATGAGACTGTTTTCCCTCCAAAAACTTCTACATTATTCAAGTTAAATTTGTTCTTACAAATTAAACGGTTTCACTCTATTGGAATTTATAATCACCAAAATCCTAATGAATGTTTTCTTTTGGTACTCTCTCTGTTTCTTCATATTTGATGTTTTAATTTATTTATACTGATTAAGAAATCATTAATTTTTTTATTGTATCAAATAAAACATATTTTATCACAAATTCCAAAATAATTTAACAAACTACAAATCAATCTGTATAATTCAAAAAGTCAAAAAAACTAAAAACATAATATATGCATAGAATCCTTAAAACATAAATTAAAATGAAACAAAAAAAATATTCATAAAACATCAATTAAAGCGAACTAGAGAGACTATTAAAAACCCTAATGAATGTTAGTAGTTAGATTAATTCTGTTAGGTTGAATTATGAGATTCAATAAAATATTTTAGTTTGAGTGGTTAGATTATATAAGTATATAGTTTTAGGTTTATTAAATTTCATGTTTGTAATATATATATATATATATATATATATTTGTATTGTTTTTAAAGTTGAGTGATTTGATTAAGTTTGTCATTTGCGCCCTCTGTTTTCATTTAGATGATGTTTTAGAAAAAAAAGTATTTTATTTTATTTGATATTTTAAAATTTCTATGCAAACTTTATTGTGTATTTAATATTTTTGACTGTTTGAATTTTGCAAATTAATTTGTAATTGATTAGATTATTTTGAAGTTTTATGATAAAACATCTTTTGTTAGGAAAAAAAATATAATTATTGTTTTTATAATATGTGTGAAAAATCTAAAACATCAATTATAAATAAATAAAGAAGTATTTTTGTAATAATTGTTAGGTTATTAGTATTGGTAATTAGAAAAAATCATAATTGCTCTGTTTTTTGACAAAAAAAAATTGTTGGTTTTATGTTATTAAGCTTTACTCCCTCCGGTTTAGTTTTAGTTGATGTTTTAGAAAAAAAAAATTGTTTATTTTTAGTTGATGTTTTTACAATTCTATGCAAAATTTATTGTATTTTTAGTGTTTTTGACTATTTGAATTTTGCAGATTGATTTGGGATTGGTTAGATTGTTTTGGAATTTGTAATAAAACATGTTTGTTTAGGAAAAATAAAATAATAAATGTTTTCTTAATATGTGCAAAATTTCTAAAACATCAAATAAAACTAAACAAAAGGAAAGTAAGTATTATATTGATTAAAATTTTGGAAGTTAAAGAAAACATGGGAAAAGACTCAATACCCAAAAGCAAAACAACAATTTCGACAGGAAGGAAACCAAACAGAGATCAACACCACCAAATTGACATGTTTATCAAAACATACGCTGTTTGGACTTAGAATCAGGAAAAGCAAGGCTCGGATGGATTATTACAGATCCGAACGCCCCAGAATCATACTCAGCTTCTCAATTTAAAGCAAATGTCGGATCTGCTTTCATGACAGAAGCAATGGCAGTTCGAGCAGCTCTGCTCGATCTGAGAGACAGAGCAAACCAGAATTTATGCCTGCAATCCAATTGTCATGTTCTAAACAACATGCCGGGCAAAGGTCTAAGCAAACCTGAGATCCATGGAATCATCGAAGATATTTGATCCTTACCTAGAATTTTTAATTGGTTTTATTTCAGTTTTATTCCAAGATTAGAGAATAGAAATGTTGTACCTTAGCAAAAAGGCTTTCCTTTTCTTGGAACAAAACGCTGTGTTTCCTTAAGTTTACTTAATGAAATTACCGTGCACAAAAAATATGGAAAATCGAACCACATAAATATCGAAGAAGAAAAGATATCTTGTAAAAGAGCCAAAGAGAAGAAAGAATAAGTAATTAGCAGAGGACCAATTTTAACAAAACATTTTAATGTAGAAACTTGGCCAAATATATCCCGATCTAGAAATAGATGAATAATATTCTTAATTTACAAAAATTATTGACCAAATTGGTTTTAATAAGATCTTCATTAGTTTGATTTCTATTTCATTTTTGTATTTCAAATTATAAAACGTTATGATTTACTTTATATTTTATATAAGCTTATGACATTTAATATATAGTTGTTAAAAAAGTTAAAATTATTAATTGTTTGTGATGAATTGTAATTTTAGATACCCTAATTTTGATAGTATAAATCAGTAAAAGATATGTCAAGAACCTCTCTTAAATATAGTTTCTTGACGAATTCTGCAAGCAAAAATTGCTTATGCACCATATATGTACGTAGGTAAAATAAATTATAGTTTTCACCATATAAAATTGAATCCAAAATTTGATACGGTGAAAACTATTAAAAAAATTTTTTAACCTTTTTATCTATGTCATTTTTATATATATCTTCAAAATAAATAATTAAAAACTCATGTCATTTGCTTAGTCTAATGCTCCCTAAACAAATTTAAAATTGCCTAACTACTCTTTAAGTCAAAGTCAGATTCAGCTTATGTAATTAAGTTGAGTTTAAAGTTATTTTATAGCAATCATTCCGGTTTAAAAATAATATTTTGTTACTTGAGAATGTTCAGAGTGCCTCTAGTATATAAACAAGCTCAAGCTGAGAACAATGCTTACACCGACCACAAAATACAATTAAATTAAAATGGAGAGAGTTTTAGAAAAATTTGATAAAATCCGTTCTCAACTTGCCAAATCTCGTCCTCCTATAATCCTTTACTTCACATACTTTCTGTTCTTCTCAGTTTTAGGTTTCGTGGCTCTCAAGATATCTAACCCTAGAACCAGTTTTCGTCCTCATGACTTGGATCTCTTCTTCACTTCTGTCTCTGCAATCACTCTCTCTTCCATGTCCACTGTTGACATGGAAGTCTTTTCAAATACTCAACTTATCATCATCACTATCCTTATGTTCATTGGAGCTGAATTCTTCACATCTTTCCTCATTCTCTATCTTTCCCAATTCACCATTTTTCATTTCCCTCGTAACAAGATCGGAGATTGTCCTGTTGATCTCGAAATTGCTACCCATAATCCTGAGGGCTCTAGCCAGATCAAAGAGAAGGCTGCTAAGTTTTTGTACTCAACGGTTCTAGGTTACCAGATTGTTACAAACCTTACTGGCTCCATGTTACTTCTTGCGTACGTTAACATTGTCAAAACAGCCAAAGATGTACTTAATGCCAAAGGAATCTCATCTCTCACATTCTCAATCTTCACAGCTGTTTCCACATTCGCAAATTGTGGATTTGTTCCCACAAATGAGAACATGATCATCTTTAGAAAAAACTCAGGCCTTCTCTTACTTCTTATCCCTCAAGTACTTATGGGAACAACTTTGTTCCCTTGCTTCTTAGTAATCTCAATTTATGTACTTCATAAGATCACAAAACGTGGAGAGTTTGATTATATTCTTAAGAACCATAACAAAATGGGATACTTTCATCTATTCTCCGCACGTCTTTGTTTTATACTTGGATTCACGGCGTTCGGGTTTGTGACGATTCAGCTTCTTCTCTTCTCTGTGTTTGAGTGGGACTCTGATTCTCTTGATGGAATGAGTCTGTATCAAAAGTTAGTCGGGTCGTTGTTTCAAGTGGTCAACTCAAGACATGCCGGAGAAACAATTGTTGATATATCATCACTAACCCCAGCTATTTTGATCCTCTTCATCGTTATGATGTGAGTTTACTTTAACTTTCTTCATATCTCTCTCCTCAATTATTTTGGCATGGATAAAATATTTATCTAGATTCATTATTAGCCTTGTGGATCGCCGAATCGTACCCTTATTTCTACATGGCATGTTCTATGTTCTACAAGACCATCCTTACATATAAATATACAATATTATCGGAAAGGAATATGTCCCGAAAATATTGAAATAATATTTGATTGACTCACTTAAATCAGAATATGTTTTGTCCATGCAATGGAGAATATTCCAGTCTCTAATTTATCACAAAGCATTAAAAAGAGGTTCAAAAAGGTTCAATGACTGTCTTTCTTTAAAAAGTTTTAGTTGGTGATCTAGTGGTTTTTACTGGATATCTAAATTTGGATTGACGTCCGGTCTCCGAAAAGTTTATTTGGGTTTCTACTCAGATTTCTTTTTGGTTAATAAAAAAATTAAATTAAAAAATTTTAATTATTTTTTCTTGGTATAAGAAAAGTTTTCAATTATACCGAAACTTGAAAAAAAATTGAACTTATTTTTCTATGGACACGAAAGAATGGCATGCTTTGCTTTGCCATATGAATTGTAAATAATTACAAATTAAAAGTAATTATAATTGCGTTAATATATAGGTATCTTCCTCCATACGTATTTGTCATGCCATTGAAAAAGACGAAGGATGATGATTCGGGTAAAGCAAAGAAGAAAGGACTCTTCACATCACAAAGTTTCTTTTTGGTGATTTTTATTCTTCTCATTTCTATCACCGAAATGGATAAGCTGCGAGATGATCCACTCAACTTTAACATTTTCAACATTTCTCTCGAAGTTATCAGGTCTGTTTCTATCTCTGTCTCAGCCAAAACTTGAAGTTCCATCAAGAAAAATATTACCACCTTCAACTTGAGACCATTTAATAAGGGTTATCAATCTAGAACCCCACCGAAATTTTCAAGAATAGCTGAAACCACACAAAGTTTACGTTTCTTTACAAAACCACACAAAATTTGTACTAGTAAACCTAGAACCACATAAAGTTTTAAATTTTCAATCTTAAACTACACAGAATTTAAATTTAACATTTTCTCTTTAGTTATAATTAAATTCAGGTTTTAAAATTGTAATTAAAATAAACAAGCATTAAACCAATATTTTGGTTTGATTAAAATTATATATTCTAATTCTAATTCCTAAATTATAGTAAATCAGAATAATTTTATGAGACAAACTTCGTGTGGTTTCTTAAAAAGGTTTAAATTTAGTGTGGTTTGAACTATATTTGAAACTTTCTGTGGGGTTATAGGTTAATACCCCATTTATTAATAATCAACATATAAGGATTACAAAAGAGATGAAAGTTATATGATCCTTGTTTGAATTAATTTTATGTCAACGAAATAAGTATGATTTTGATGAATTTTAAAATTCTTGTAAAAACATATGTTATTCAAGTATTGATTCTGAAACAGTAAATGAATAATGTAATTGCAGTGCATATGGAAACGTGGGTTTCACGACCGGTTACAGCTGCAGGAGACGATTGAACATGAACCATGGTGAGTGCAAAGACGCGAGCTATGGGTTTGTGGGACGATGGAGTCCATGCGGAAAAGCAATATTAATAGTAGTGATGTTTTATGGTAGGCTTAAACAGTTCACAACAAGATCTGGTCAAGCAACTTATATATACCCCTTCTCTTTTTGACTCAAATATCATATACAATAATGTGTAAGCTAAGCTAATGTGTAATATGCCTCTATCGTTAATATTATTTGTTAAAAAAAGGGGGAAATTTTAGATTAATGCCTTCAATTAAACATATTTGGCCAATATTAATCCAAATCTTGGAGCTTCTTGACGGATTTTTACTGATTCTTTTTGTCAGAATTGTTGAGAATTACAATTTTTTGTAAATCCGTATGAAATTCACGAGGAATATGTAAGGTCTTGGATTTCCAATAGACGTACGGAAAAAATAAAATTAATTTTTATAACCTTTTGTAAATATTCTAAATTTGAATAACCTTTATAAATAACTAACAACCACACTAAACCAAATTACAAACTAACTATACGCATATATCATGTGGTAACATATATTATATGACTAACATATATATTACATGTTAACATATTTATTATTTAATAAACACATATATGATTAGTGCATATGTTGTTGATACACTCAGGTTTTAACTCTATGAATCTACTGCAAGGGCACATAAAACGAAATAGTACTTAGGGATCGAATCTACGAAAACCAATTGTTACACTATCAATCTTTAGACAAAACTTAAGCTATGACAATTCAAATAATGGTGGAAACTAAATAAAACAATAAACGATGTAAAACTAATAAATAAAGGCATCAAACATCGGGAATTCATCGGGAAACAAGAAATTGAAATCAGGAAACTATTTAGGGCATACATTCAACCACTTCTCGACTCATACATAAATTTATAGTAAATGCAATGTCATGGTGTTGACTACTATGTTTAACAACCTCAAATCATAAACTGTCGTTTGGTCCTAGAGGAGTAAACATGCATTATCGAATTGGTCTGATAGGTCCACAACTAACTTTAACATCAGCTTTCGTTGGTTAAAGAGTAGTTGATCATCTAACCTAGTTAAGGCAATTAACAAGCTTTTGAGAGTTAACCAACCTAAGATCATAGACTAGGTGATCAATCTAATCTAAGCATTAAACACAGCAATAAACGGAGAACACATAAGATAAAGCCCTATTTGTTCCTAATTCATTGATATCTGAATCCCTAGAAAACCCTAAACCTGATTAATAAACTACTCAAACATAGCAGAAAGAACAAACAAAAAAGAGAAATAGATAAACATAATTAAATTGAATTAAAATATAAAAAGGGTTCAGAAATCTTCTCCAAAGAGTTGTGGAGGATGAGATCTTTTTCCCAAAGGTTACAAGAGCCAAAACCCAAAGGTGGCTACTGAAAAGTGAAAAGAAGGTTGTTCTAAAAGGTGGCTAGACCTAATTTTTATAGGTCAAATACGTTCTGGTACAAAATAAGTTAAACCGGACGGAATATGAAAATTTCAGGGTTTTCTCGCTAAACAGGGTCAGATCAGTCGATCTGGGATGGACAGGTCGATCTGCAGCTCGACGGCTCTTTTATAAGGTCGATCCCAACTGTTCTCAGCCAAAATGACATATTTTCCTAACCGCTTGTCCGATTTCCCTCAAACCACCTCCAAATGAAAGCTAACGGTGGTTATCTTGTGTCACAATTTTAGCTCGATGCAACGGTGGGAAGTATTTCAAACAAAGCCAAACTTCTAATGCTTCTGCATGATTCTTCATCTCCATATGCTCGTTTTTACTCAAAACAGTTCATCTTCTCCAAATGTGACCTATAACCTGAAAAGACTCGATAAATGACTAAAAGACTCTAAAACATGTATTTTGACTCAATAAAACCATGGAAAACAAGGGTTAAAAACCGATAAAAATATTGTTTATCAGTTATACCTTTACACATACATTTATTATCTCATAAGACATTTTTTATTTATAACAAAGAATAAAATTGTTAATTCCTCTTCAGCTTCTTCATAAACTTTTATTCTGACCTGCAACCCTAGATATAACGATCTACAACCCAAGAATCCTCAAGTTCAAGAACAAACTCCATTCTAAATGTTCGTAAATCAAACTGAACTATATAATCATAAACATCAATTGCTTTAGATCAACAAATTTCATCAAATGATCGCTTTCAAGTTAGCATATACATCCGAATCAAATCCCTTGCAAAGTTTTTTTTTTTTTTTATTAAATTTTTATCCCTTGCAAAGTTAATATTAATATATTGTGAGAACGAAAAATATAATATCATAATTATATATATAATGTAAGAGACAACTCGTTTCACACATGAAGTTAAACTCAACTCTCAAGTTTTTTTTGTTTTAAACTCAACTCATGTTTGATGAACAAGAACATAAAATTCCTAGATTCCAAAAGAGCCAAAAACATGATTCCAACAAAAGAAAATGCAAAATTTAAATGATTAAAAAGGTATCGGCCATACACCAACTTGGTGAGAAATGGCTCAAAGGGACAAAAAAGTTCTAGAAATATAAACAGAAGATTGTATTTAGTAAATGTATCATTCACCTAATTAATTAACACAAATGTTGCGTATATACAGCCAAATTTCTTAAGGGTTTATTACTTTGTTGGTGGTTGTAATGAATGGTTACTAAAGATGTTCCTCACAAATCCATAATACTCATTTTTGCGGATAAGTGACTGAATACAAATTATCATAAAGCCATATCAATCTTGTTATGAGTAAGAAATAATATCATTGTTGTGTATAATTCAAGAAGATGGGCTAACATGAAAGTTGTCGACGTTATTTCATATAAATTATTTGGCATAGTTTGGAATTATGTAATCAAAAAGTAGTTATTTTTGTTTGCTTTTATGCTATAATAAATAATTTTATTTTTTGTTTAAGATTCTATTAGACGCCAATCCTTTGTCTATGAGTGGCTCAATGGGTGTGGAAGTACATTTTTGCATTAATACGAAAATAAATTAATATATTGACCTTTTCACGATTTATATATTCCGTTTTACAAGAAATATTATCAAGTTCATTTAGAAAATTCGGTGGCGACTTCTTTCAAATTTTATAAAACAGATTGAAAGATATTTAGAATTTGATATGTATGATACTTTTTCCTTAGGCGCTTTCACAATAGCATTTGTGTATTTTTACAAAAGGAATTTCTTTAATAACCGAAAAATATATGAACACATTGCTTAACAAAAAAAGTATTCCAAAAATACTTTTCTAAAGAATAGAAAGTCATCAATTTTCTCAAGAGTTAAACTTTCTATGGGAATTTAAACTAAAATTTCAACTATAATAAATTGTTAACATAGGTGATCAAGTGGTTGAAATATATATTTCTCTAATTTTTCCAACGAATTTTGATTTCATCTAGTTGTATATTACTCCTCGTTATATAGTTTGGATTGTGAATCGAATTTCTCGATTTAATTGTTGAAAAAATGATGCAAAATCACAGCCACCACTTGATTATATTTCGAACATATAATGTGTTTTTCGACCATACAAGATTACGAAGGTATTTTTATCTATTGATAATTCATTCATAGTACGTACATGAAGTACATAAGTAAAGTTTTTCTAACTTAAAATATAGTGACTTAACCCATGAGTGACACATGTTTTTGGCTAATACATATTAATTGATAATCTTAATAAGAAAAAGTCAGAAAATTTGCTAAGATCGAATCGACATGTAAATATGAATATGAAAATGAAATGACAAGATCAATCATGCTTTAGAATAATATATAAATTTTGTTGACTTCGATCTAGATTAGGCTTATCGAGTCCGGTTGAAATCTATCATATATTACCTAAATAAACTAACAAGAGATTATTGGAGACAAGTTTCAATTGATTGGATCATCATTATATAATAAATGTCATAATTTCAACAGTTATAAATAAAAGGGATAATTGGCAGAAAGACACATTTTGTTAATTTAATTGAGTACATAGCCTAAAAACTTAATCAACAAAATATTCTGTATATTTATACAATATTTGCAATCTTACCCTTTTAATTTAAAGAACATTTTTTTTCAATATTTGCTTTAAAATATCTTCATTCACCCTTCATTTTCTTTACATTATATCTCTTAATAAAAAAACTAATTTAAGTTTAAAATTTCTTTTTAAAAAACATAAATTTTTTCTATACATGTTAAGATTTAATTTTATAAAAATGATCAGTAATTATTATAAAAGCCAAATATGTTATATAAATACACTGTTCGGTTCTATTCTATATTATATAGAATGTCTATATAATTTTTTTAAAAAATTCTCATAATCCTCTTCCTCTTCCCTTCCCCTTCTTTCTCTTTGTCCACGTCCTCCTTCTTCTTCTTCTCCCCCTCCTCTTCTTCCTCCGCCTCTTCTCCATCTTATTATTCTTTTTCCTACGTATAATTGTACTATATAAAATAAAATAAACAATTATATGGTCATGTTTCATGATATAGTAATTCTTCTTGTGTCTGCAGATTATTTCATGTAAGATATGGAAGATGGTATGCTTCCTAAGCATATGTTTGAGACTGGTTAATAGGAAAAATAACAATCTTAACCTTGCACTCAGCTTTGGACTTGAAAACCTTCCCTAATAAAAACTTGTTACCTTTATAGTTGACATCGAACATTGCAGTATCAATGGTTAGACAAGACAGAAAATGTAAGTGAATAACATTAATATACAGATAGAAAATGTTATGTAATGGAAAGCCAACAAAACCCGGTTTTCGGATATATCAATATCGAGAATAGAATCTCTACATATATAATATATATACGCAAGACACATAGGAAAATATATGGAACAAAATATTATTATTTGATATGAATATAGAATTACAATCTGCATAGATATACCATATTTTCTCTTCACCTTTTTTTGAAGCACTTTCCTTACATATGTTATTGAATCAAGATGAGCATCCCTCCAAGACCAGGTTGGGTTAGAGCTATTGTCATTCATGATTTCATCCAGCAAGATAAGGAACCCCTCAGAGCTAATTGTATTGTGACAAATCCTATGATCTTCTGAATCTTCATTTTCCATTTATTCATCATCATTACTTGATTCATAGAAATCCAACCGCTTACGAGAAGATTCATCTAATATGAGCCTAGAGACTTGGTGTTTCCTCCAAAACTTTTGGGTCATTTGAATCCCTTTTCCCCTATCAGCAATAGTCGGTTGAATGATGGTGGTATCTTCAGGTAGAATATTACTACTAGATTGAAAAGGAGGTTCTATCATGCATAACTAAATTGATAGATTTTATGAAAATTTTTTGAATGGATAAACTAGATTGAAACTCAACCATTTATGAAGATATTTTGAATTTGAAATCAATAAAGTTGTGATTATGTTAGAGATTAGACGTGTGTACTATATATGAAAAAACTATAATCATAACACATCTTTTAACTCATAGATATATAAACTAAGCAATAACACATTCCCTCGACTAGGTGAACATAGAAGTTGTCCCCAAACTTTGTTATAACTTGAACATAGTATTCCATGATTCAGCTATATTAGAATCTATTATGTTGTATCGCCGACCTAGAACATGACTTCTAGCCGAATGGAAAATCCTAAAATAGTTAAGATGTTAGCTAATTTAATGTATCAAAGTGGATTATGTTATAAGAATCAATATAATCATTAGTAATGTATAGTTATACTATTAGAAGCAACATACTATTTGATATCAGATTAATAAGCTTTGTATGATATAATATTATTATAGTATTATTATAGTAGAAAATGAACTATTTGTCTTACACCTCCCTCTTCATTATCAAACTCAAATAACACAAACTTTTATGAAGTTATTTAAAATTTAATATTAGTTCATATGTGGTTATGTTATAGATCAGAAGTGTGTACAATATTTTAAAAGGTTATAATACAATTTGTACTGTAGTTAATAGACAAGTTGTGCACTTCTCTCCTCCACATAAGCCACATCATTTCTGATTTGTTTTATGTTTCATATTAATAAACTAATTTATGGAGGGTGCAATGGTCAAATGTTAGGTTTTTGTGTTATTGATTTCATTGTTGAATTAGGGTGTTATATTCTCAATTTTTTTTATTTTGTAATTCAGGAGTTATTCTGATCCTATGGGAGGGGCCAGACTATTCTCCTGGGGGTGGTAATGCCCACGGATATATCCTCACAGTCGGTTCTACAAATCTGTATAAGCAGGTACCCATATTCGTGTAAGAACCAAGGCTTACCGGATAAGTTCGACAGACATATAAAAGAGTAAGTTCAACAAACAAATCTGGAATAGTGTCCGTGTCTGAAGTAGTGTCCGCGTGTGGCTGGAATAGTATCCGTTAACCCTTAAGTAACCAAACAAATTGTGAAATAGTTTCAAGTGTTAAGGGAATCGAACCATGATATAAAAAAACATCTAAACCTATCTTTTACCACGTAACCACAACCGTTTGGTCACTATATTCTCAATTAAATTAACAAAAGTAATTATTCTCTAATTATCCCTAAATAAAATATGCCTCACTTTAGGTAGTGGGAAATAAGAAGAGAATGATTATTTCTTCTCGCATACTCTAATTTGTACAAAGCATTATTTTCTTATCCTATGAATTAATTCTAGGGAATGGTAAATAATATATATATATATATGCGTATAATTGCGTTGACAAGGTAGATTCTTTCGTTGACCGAATAAAAGAATAGAACAGTAGAAGAGGATGGTTTTGTCGACTCACTTTTAACTGAGTCTATCGAGGTTGGTAAGAGCATATGCAAGGGTGATAGAGTCATTAAATCTCTCATGATTATAATATTAATATTATTAATAGAATTTTTTTTTGTAGAGAACTCTATGTTAATTTTAGTCTTCATTAGTGAGAGATTGAAGGAGTCTCTCACTAATATAATATAAATAAAGAAAAATTTTAAAAAATATTTATTTTAATGTATCTTCTCACAAAAATGCTCTTTAAAATTTATTTATTTTTAAATGTCTTTTCCTAATAAAAATGATAAAATACCTTCAAAACTTTTTTTACAAAGTTTTTTTTGTAGTTACTTATTCAAAATAACAAAATTTTTTCGCCAAAAAAAAAATTTCCGCCAAAAGTTTTTTGTAAAACAAAATTTGTTAAAAAGTTTATGGAAAAAAAATTTCCTACCACAAAAAAAAAAGTTTCCCGCCAAAATTTTTTATAAGTTTGCTTATAGAGCTTTACAAAATTTTTATAAACACCTTATAAATTTTTATAAACACCTTATAAATTTTTATAAACACCTTATAATTTTTTTATAAACACCTTATAATTTTTTATAAACACCTTATAAATTTATAAGATACCTTCTAAATATTTATAAACACCTTATGAATTTTTATAAACACCTCATATTTTTTAATAAGTACCTTCTAATTTTTTTATAAACACCTTATAAATTTTTTAGAAACACCTTATAAATTTATAGGATACCTTATAATTTTATAAGCTCTCTTATAAAATTTTTTGGCGAGAAAAAAAATTGACGGAAAAATTTTTTCTGAAATGAAAAGAAAATCTGATAGAATAATTTTTTTTTTTGCGGGAAATATTTTTTTTCTTTTTTGGTAGAAATTTTTTTCGAAAAATATAAAAAAATATAAAAAATAATGTAAGGGTGTTTTGTCTCTTTTCATAAAGAGGGGTATTTTTTGAAAATATCTCAAAAATAAGAGCATTGATGAAAATTTCCTCCTTAAGAGGTATTTTGCAATTCCCGATTAATAAATTTTAAAAAATTAATTTTATTATTTATCTATTTTGTAAATATTTTAATATACTAACTTTTATTTAAAATATTGTTTTTAATATTAAAATTTTAACAAAATTTTATATAATTTTGAATTTGAGAATAAAAATAATAAAAACAACAATAAACTTGAGAATAATAATAATAATACAATATATTATAAATAATTTAAGAAGAGAGCTCTATTCTCTTATAATTTTAGATAAAATTACAATACATAAATTTAAAGAAAATATAAATTAAAACATTACAAAGCATACATAACATGTGAAATGATCAAATATAAATATAGTTTAATGTTATTCTATTGATTTAGTTTTAATAATTGAATATAATATTAATATATAATTTAAAGTTTAGCATAATGGATCTTGCTAGATAGATTATTTTATTTTATAATTTATAAAATATAAAAATAATAATTAATAGTATATGAATGATTTAATTAAATGAGAGGGGTTCTCATGGGTTCTCATTCGAGAACCAATTCTCATTCAAGAACCAATTCTCATCATTTCATATTAAAAAAATAGTTTTTATTTATTTTTGATTTATTTTATGGTTGCGAGAGTCATGAAGAGACCACCAATACAGATGATCTTAACATATACTCTCAAAGTTATCATGCAATTAAATTTATGAATATTATATTAGTATATATATAAAATAAAATAAATATATATTTTCAAAAAGTTTAGTATCTATTTATAATGAAACAATTAAAGACTACCAAAAAAAATAATGAAATAAATAAAAACAATTTAAGGTAGTAACTTACATCCTAATTAACTAGGTGACCATCTGTAAAAATTAAATTTATTTTGGGATATTACAATGACTGTTCAAAATTAGCCATAGGCACATGTCAGATATATGAAATTTTTGTGATATCCGAATTTGAATCTGTCGGATCCATGTTTTTATTACTCGGATTCAGATTTAAACACTACGGATATCTGGGATTAGATTTGCAGATACCCGGATCCGAATTCTTGGATATCCGGATCCGAATTCATCGATATCTAGATCCGAACAATTATTATATTACATAACTTTTTTATAATAAATAATATCATATTTGTAATAAAAATATGAAAATAAAATAAATATACATATATATATATAGTATTAAAAAAAATTAAAAATTAAACCTTTTTAGAAAATACCAAATATATTAATTTTTCTTATAATTTATACTAGATGAATTTTAAGAAATGTCTTTTTTGATATGTTTCTTTTCAAAAAATGTCCTCTCATGCTTATTTCTCCCAATTTTCAAAACAAATGGTAAGTTTTGAAAAGGGGCATGTCATAAAGGGAATTTTTGAAATTCCCTTTTATATTATTATTAACATATATCAAAAATTTAGATTAAATTTTTTTATATGTTAAATTTCAACATTAACACCTAAAAATATTATGTAGTTCATAATTCAAAAATTTTAAATGAACCTATACATTAACACATTTAAAATTATATAATGAAAATAATATATATATTTAATTTTCTAAGTTGGATCGGATCTGGATATCCGGAGAAAGAAATATCATTATCCGGGTCCGGATTCGTAAATATTATTACCCGGATCCGGATCGATGTATCCTATATATCCAAAATTTTGGGACAGATTGGGTCGGATCACAGATAAGATCTCGGATCCCAGATAATATGCTCAGGGTTATCTGAAATCATTCGTAGGCCATATTCGTAACTTTATTTAAAAGATATTAAATATGAAGTGAAATAATTTTCCCTTTAAATGGTGGTATTCATGTTATAATGCAGATTTATTTGAGGTCTTTCTTAACAGAAAAAATACATTTGTTTTGTAGATTATGAGTCGGAAGAAAAAAAAAAAAAGATGATTTAGACAATTCATCAGATTTGTCCGGTGATGAACCTTAAAGGAGTCATACTCGAAATAAAAAAATCTGGACTTCTTCTTCAGTGAATAATTGAATATTTAAAAATTCATATAGTAATGTTAAGACTAAATTAAGAGACAATGGTATTGAGAATCAGTATATTCGCGCACACATGCAAGTGAATCACCTAGTTTATACGCATATTTAAAATAAATTTTAGGATATAATCAA
Organism: Lepidium africanum; assembly: GCA_900406405.1. Lineage (NCBI taxonomy): Eukaryota > Viridiplantae > Streptophyta > Magnoliopsida > Brassicales > Brassicaceae > Lepidium > Lepidium africanum. The sequence goes on from OVAX01000442.1 coordinate 19,331, forward strand.
CGCTTCAGATATACATACCACCAACATTTTAAGTCACCTGTTACAGTTAGAAACTTAAAATAGTATTAAATGTCAAACAATTTAAACAATCTAAAACAATAGTCCTATGGAGAATCAATGGCCTAGTGTGGTCTTCATGCCTTGATGGGGATAATATATATTTTTTTTGGGTCCGATTGTTGCGTTATTAATCTAATTACTGACAAAATGAAATATGTCTTAGATTAGAGATTATTCGAGATCTAACTACGGCAGAACAACTAGACTCGTAACCAAAAACATTCATCATCTTCATTCTACTAAATTGCATTTTGAACTTTGGTCACTGACTCGTTACATTAGCCTCCCCATGTATTTTGAGATGCGAGAAGTTTAAGTATTGTACAAAATATAAACGAGTAAAAGAGTCTCAAAATTGAGATTTAAGGTTTTTGCAACAATCTAAATTAAAACACTTTAAAGGTATGATATACGAGAAAAATATGGAATTCTGAATCACCACAATCAATCAGACAAAACCGAGAGAGAGCTTATGCGTTCCTCTTGTTCAAAAACTCGTCGCCGACTGTCAAATGTAGATGTTCTCCTAGAACCACAGTCACTGCAGGCAACTTTTCAATGCAGCTTACAGTTATCTGCAATACAAAAGACATGAAATGATTTTGTAAGAAAAATTCAGGTTATCGGAAAAGCTTAGCTAACGATCAGAGTTTTTGAATGGGATAAACAAACCTTCCCATCTCCGGCTTGGAACTCTGATTTTAAATTTGAATGATCCCTAGATAACAGGTATGATTTGAGCCCGGTTGCAGATTTCACATCTCCTGGAAACATAAAGAGACTCATTACAGAACGAGAGTGCAAGAGAATTGACCAATTAGCATCCACTGTGATGAGATGGTCACAAACCTGAGTATAAAGCGAGAATAGCTTCTTCGTTGAACTTTAAAGCCGGTCTAGCTAAACTAATCTTATATGCCAACTTTGCAACCTTTTTGACACTATCATCGGATGTCTCTTTTGGGGTAAATGTCTCATCAGCAATGATGACCTGTCGAATAAAAGATAGGAAGATAGACATTAAGTTACTGCCATGAAAAACATATAATAGTCAGATGTGAGAGTTGTTGATGACTTACTGCATGTGAAGGCATTAAAGCAGACAGAAGCAAAGAGGAGCCAATTGAATCCCTAATGTTTTGTTCCTGTCCAATAAACAAGAATGATGAAACAGAATTTAAACTGTCGTTGAGGGCATTTATGTTGGAAAGGTAAATTTTCGTTTGATCCATAGCTACAAAAATAATTATTAAGCAATAAAACACTCATAAATTTCAAACAGAACTCAAGTTAACATGAAATTGAGTAACAGGCCAAAGATCAGTTACCTGAGAGCATAGAATTTGTTTCGAAGCAGATTCATCCTCGTCCAATGATTCAAAGTACACTTCCACAAAGTCTGTTGGTTCCAAACCTGACTTTTTCCGTAGTTTTTGGATCCTATTGACAATCTATAACACAGGGAAAGAAAGCTCAGAAGCACAACATCGGAAAACAGCTGCTTTATCAAGAACGAACCCATCCCAAATATACATATTATAAGAAAATGTATTGCTTCCGTTTCATCTAGGGCTTGGACAGTATATTAAGTTATATTTATTTACCTCACGGGCAACACCTGCTTCATACAAAGAATCATCTGCTCGTAGATCCAGAATCACCAAAACATCACCTGCATCAAGCAAATGTTATATGTATAATTAGTAATAGAGTACGGGTAGTAAATCAAGATTCACATAAACTGACAAATAGTGGCAATGAATTAAGATGTGTACCATCTCCAGCTGCATCAACCTCATTATCTTTCATACCATCTGGGCGTTTAAAAACCCTGACAATCTGAACAATACATGAAAGAAATGTCAGAGTTTAGCTAATTATAACATATATTCATGAAATCACACAGGAAAACACCATAGCATGAGACCTTGATATCTGCTAGCTTTAACAAGTGTTCAGAAATAGTAATTTCCCCAGCCTCTTCAAATCTTAAGATCTCTGCCTGAGACATTTCTTTAACTTTCTTTGCAACAATCCCCATTGACTTTCCAAGTCGCTTTCCCAATACACTGCACGAATGAACATGAAAAATCACACACTACATTTCTTTTGGAAAGGCTAATAAAGTCAGTTTAGCTCAAGGGTTAAAAGAAATATGCAAGAAGTGAAACTTTAATTTACCTGAAATCTGGTTCTGCTTTAAGAGATGCATACTTCAGAGTATCATTACATGGTACAAGAGATCTTACGTTAAGTTCTTCCAAGACATACTGCAATACAAAATCAAAACTGGATAAATCTTATGTGTTGGTCCCTTTTTGGTAAAGAGATTAAATAGTTACTATCTAAAGCCAAGCATGTATTAACACTCGTAGAGTCCTGAGCATTTCTCTTCCACATAACTATGATTTGCTTATTACACGCAGTCCTCAAAAGCCTCAAAATATTTCTTATATTTATAATTTTAAATACTTTCAGAAAGATAAAGTACTGTTCATGTAATGCCACAGACCTCTCTTAGTTTTCCAGTTATGTCATTCAAAAATTCTGCATCTGGATGGACTACAATCATTTCCCTGATACAAGGAAAAGCATGTACGAATTTTTTCATGTTCTAGATTAATAAAGCAGAAACTGAATAACAATGAAGTTACTACGACTCACTTTAGAGGAGTTTTCAAGGGTAATTTGTTACGCTCACGAATATTCCGAGCAAGATCAATGATAGTCATCATTCTTGCAACACTTTGCTCAATCCTCTTCCCTCCCTGTTTAAACACGAGAAGAAAATATAAATTAGCAGTTTATATTTTATCGTTGGCATATACAGACGTAGACTTGAGTCTTACCGTTCCTTCCACTTGTGGAAAACTGCAGTAATGAATGCTTTCCTCGGAACCTTTACACGCTTTCCGCAGATTCTGGTATAAAGTTTCAGTGAAGAAAGGTGTAAAAGGGGCCATCACTTTGCAAGATGTAAGGAGCACCTAAAAATCCAGAGACAATTATCAGTTATAACAAATGTTAATATGAAAGCGACCATGAAAACAAAAGTATCGCTGCAACTATTTACTATACATTGTATAGAGTTGAAAGTGCAGTGTGACAATCATCTTCTCCTGTACGGCCTTTTAACCTCTTGCGGTTAAATCTAACATATATGTTAGTGAGATTGTCAAGGAACTTCAAGAGATAAGGAACCACCTGAAAAAGAAAAACAAAGATGTGATAGGTACCACAAGACGGTGAAAAATTTTCTTCTAATTTCAGCACCATATCATGCTGAAAATGACATTTAAGTATCTTACAGTGTAAAGCCGATATTCGTTCATCTCCTGGCGGACAAAATGGACAAGACTCTGTGTAGCTGAGTGAATCCACTGATCAAGAACGTTTGAAGACTGTAAAGTTGCCAGATCAACAGGAACAAAGGGCCCACCACCCTCAGTCTCAAGTCTCTTTGCATTCTGAACAAGGAACCGATATGCATTGTACCATGGAAGGAAGACATCTTTGACCTAGTGATCATAAATGCAGGGCCGGAATAATTCAGAAAAACAACAAACTTACTCAATAGGCAGCAATAAAATTAACCACCAAGATCACTTACAACACCAAGGACTCCTTCTTTTTTGAAGCGTAGTGGTTCAGCACGTACAACCGGAGAATTTATCAGGTACAATCGCACAGCATCCTGTCAAGTTTTCGTAAAGTCACTTAGTTATAACGTACACACGTTGCCAAGGTTTTCAAAGGTATAAAACATTAAAAAAGTTAAAATTAAGATAAAAAGCACAAAACAAAGGGCAAGAGAATATTATAGGGAAAACACTTACAGCCCCATACTCATCTATGACATTTAGAGGTGGTGGATAATTCTGCAATTTCTTACTCATCTTTTTCCCATCCTCAGCAAGCACAAGACCATTGCAAATCAAATTTTTAAACGCTGGTTTCCCAAATAATGCAGTAGACAACACCATAAGAGTATAAAACCTGGAGATACAAAACCACAAGTATAAATTGCATAAATTGCCTAATAAGCAGAAAAATTATTGCTACTTATGTATTTTTTCAAATTACTTCTAAAATCACATTTTATACTACACTGATCACACATTGGATTAGCCTCAACCAAGTATTAAGTGCAATTATTGAGGATTATTAACATCCAAATCATCCCATACAGTAATGGGACGGAACAAACCCCGACATAGCAAGAGATAATTCATCTTCAAAAACATATGTGAACTGACAAATAATATGGGTTCTGAGCACCTATCTTGGGTTGAAATCCTCTAATTTCAATAAACAACAATAAAAATTTGCAATACTAGAAGGTAAAAGGTTACATTCTCTTTTCAGAAACCTTAATAGAAAGTAAAAGCTACCATAATATCAACAAGCAATTTTTTTAAATGCTCTAAAGTTTATCCAATATAATGGCATCATAATCATAAAATAATGTAACATACCATCCACGAGTTTGATCAAGCCCTTCAGCCACAAAATCACCAGGAAAGTTTTTCTCAAAAAGCTCCTTGTTTTCAAATGGATAATGGATATACGCATAAGGCATTGATCCACTCTCAAACCAACAATCGAAAACCTATAAAGCATGATATAAGCAAGCATGGGTCCAAACAATCCGTGATAAAATGAAAGAAACTTGATCCATCTTACGTCTTCTACACGACGGAGCACACCAAATTCATGGCCACGTTTAGATGGGATTGTTATATGATCAATGTGGTGACGATGGAGATCAGAGACCTGCATCATAATCGCCAGGAATACAAATGAGCATCAGACTTTTTGACAGCTAAAATACTGCAGCAAGAAGAATCATAGGATGTCATCAACTTGAACAGAACATATAAAGAAGAGTTCTGCAAATGTGTAGTCATATATCGAGCAAAATATTGTGTTATCCAACAGTTGAAGCAGTAGCCAATACCACAACAATAATTGCATATAGAGGAACACAGATTATGACTGTAGATTTTCCAAAAGCATCAGTCAGCAATGTGCTGAGATACAATATATTATCCGATAGCCCATGTGCAGCAGAAAGGGAGACAGAACCAAAAGCAAACAACAAAAGAAGATACCTTGACACCAGAGCGCTTTTCAAGCTTTTCAACAGAATCCATGACCTCGATTTCTTCCCCATCATCGCTGATCCATATCGGTAGAGGCGTGCCCCAAAATCTACTTCGGCTGATTGCCCAATCCCTAGCATTTTCGAGCCAATTGTGAAAACGTTTATCCTGAGTTGCAGATTAATCAAGAAAGCAATTCATATCAGTAACTTATCAAAATGAATTAGTAATATACTCAAGAGTACTGATCATTTCTTCCACTGACCTTCACATATGTAGGTACCCATTTCGTCTGTTCATTGCTTTCTAACAGCTGTTCTTTTAACTGTTCCACTCGCACAAACCTACCAGGCAAAACCCAAATAAAAACTGTAAAGTCTTAACCACACATGACAATGAAAAAACAAGCTTCATATCATCATTTGATAACTTCAACCAGCAATTTATGTCAGATATTCAGTAGATTTGAAATCTAAAATATATAAATGAAAAATCAGAAATCAAAATATTCAAACAGTTCTGTGATTGTTCTAGCAAAAACCAACTTAAAGATAGCTTATACAGATCCAAAAAGGGGACCCCAGACATAATCCTTTGAAAATGTTAGGATCATCACGCCAACAGGACTGGTATAGGACAATAGCCTACATCTTTGAAGCCAAAGTTCATGCCAAGGAATAGAGAGACAAAGTGCATCACTGGAACTAGCACTAAATTATCCAACTACTAATTAGTTCAAGCTCATATGAAAAGTGAACCATACCAACTCGGAACTGCTCTATAAATGAGAGGGGTGTCTGATCGCCAGCAAAATGGATATGAGTGTGTAAAGCTCCCCGATTTGACAAGCCTGCCCTTAGCCTGAAATAACAAAAAATAATATTGTTTCACTAATAAATTACCTAAGTACAATAATCCAACAGTCAAAATTGAACTTTATATTCTCTAAGAGAGATGACAACACATTATGATCTTAATTGGTTAATCGTGGCCTTGTTACAAAACATTAGGCATCAGTTTATCACCTTAATGGCTTCAATTATATCCTTGTCTGCATCCTTGACGTAACGGCCACTGAAGTGGGTAATCCTCTCAGTAAATGCCCCATCGTCATCAACAGCAACAACTAGATTTTCCCCCTGCAAGGAAGGACAAAAACATATATAGAACATTTAACGCAATGAGATCAAGCAAGATTAGTAGACCAGCATGGCTTCTTGAAGATAGTGTAAACCTAAACACGAGAGAAAGATACAACAAATGAGCATCTCGTCCTAAACAATAATAAATCATACAGTGAAATCCCTTAAAATCCTCTACGAAATCATCAGGAATTACTCCCGAATTACTACCCCAAAATCTAATATCAACTGAATTATATTTTCTAGTCATGGATCAGATATTGAAACCAAGAAAAAGAAAAATAGAGTACGAGTCACACACCCAGCCAATGTCTAAATGTTAACAAGGTGATTAGAAGTATGCAAGGAAATCTAACCTTTTTAATAACATTATTGGCAAGACAAACACGATAATCATCTTCACCAAAGGCAGGAGCACAGTGGACAATACCAGTACCACTGTCATCAGTTACATAGTCATCTGCTACAACTCTGAAGGCCTCACTTGAGAAATCGCTAAAATAGTCAAACAAAGGTTCATACTTCTTCTCAGCCAGGGAAGCTCCATTAAATTTCTCCAAAACTTCATAAGAGTCAGCTGCACTCTCAGGTTTAGCACCTTTTTCTTTAGGATTTGCTTTCTTGGTATCGCCAGCAGGTCCATTACTTAACTTCGTCTTGGGCTTATCAGTGGGAAGAGCTGACAACCGAGATTCAGCAACAATGTAAACCTTTCCAGTGTTCTTGTTACGAACCTTGAGATAGATAAATTTTGCATTGACACACAAAGCAAGATTGCTTGGAAGAGTCCACGGAGTAGTAGTCCATGCCACAAAACCTGCATTATCTTGATCCCCAATAACCGGAAAAGTCACCATGATTTCTGGATCAGGAACTTCCTGTACATCCATTCCACCAATATCAGAGATCAAATCACATAACACAAAGACAATTTAACATTAGTAACATCCGGAGCACAAAATTACAACATAACATACCTTATAGTTCTGACCAGCTTCAAAATTTGATAAAGGTGTCTTACAGCCAGTACTATACGGCATAACCTGCAAACCATAAATGAGTCCAAGATACAACAATCAATTCACAAAATTTTAAAACAGAAAAATACAGAAAGACTAAACAAACCTTGAAGCCTTTGTAAACAAGTTCCTTCTCCCAAAGCTGAGCAAAAACCCACCAAACACTTTCCATAAAAGGCAAATCCATCGTCTTATAGTCATTACTAAAATCAATCCAACGCCCAGTCCTAGTGATAACCTTTTCCCACTCAGTAACATAGCGAGTCACAATACTCCTACATTCTTCATTGTACTTATCAATACCCATCTGAAGAACTTCATCTCTCCTCTTAATATTAAGCTTCCGATCAATCTCGTTCTCCACAGGAAGACCATGACAGTCCCAACCAAACCGACGAGTGACATGGTGACCAGTCATGGACTGATAACGTGTAACGATATCCTTAATCGTACCGGCAAGGATGTGTCCGTAGTGAGGAAGCCCAGTGGCGAAAGGAGGTCCGTCATAGAAAATGTACTCGGGGAGATTTTCAGTGCGTTTTAGCTGAGTCTTGAAAGCATCAATTTCAGTCCATAATGAGAGGACATTTTCTTCTTGACGAGGGAATGAGAATTCCTTCCCTTCGCATACGTCTTCCATGGCGGAAAGACAATCAATCAATCAACCCCACGAAATTAGGGTTTCTGTAGAATTCTGCTCAACGAAAGAGATGTAACGCGGCGCAGATGAAATCTCTCTTAAATTCCGGCGTTGAAGTTTGTTCGTCTGTATTTCTTCGATTTTTTCACTGGGCCTGAATGAAGCTTAGTAAGCCCACACAAACTGAAAATTCGAAACCCAATTCCAAAAATCAATCAATTTATCCGGTTTTTCTTAACCAAACCGTAAACCAATTCGTCTGACCAGAACTTAACCGACCCATATTTGTAATTTACGACCAGACAAATTTATAGTTCACACCTAAATCTAAAATTTCAACGAACCCAAAAATATTGAAAATTTCGAATCTCTCTAAAACTCGTACAAACGTAAGAATGAGTAATTGTGATTGGAATATTATATTGACAGAAGAAAATCAAAATTGACATGTCAAATAGAAACAACAATTAAGCACGAAGTGGAATAAACTGTCAAAAGCAAGATGGAACATGTGGAACCTGTAGTGACAAAAGCAAAAAAAACTGATTAAACAATGGAATGATTCGTCGTCCTCTGTGAAGATTCACCTTACTATAGTTTGAGATTGAGACAAGAGTTGAGAAATATAGAGTTATGGTATCTAAACTCAAACAAAAAACGAAATACAAAGCGAAGATTGATTCACCAACCAGTGTTCCTCGAGAGTTCGTTTTAAATTTCAGGGTTTTAGATTTTGCGTTTCTTTTAGTTATGATAATCGGGTCCAAATCTGGTTTACAATTGGTTAAGCTATGGATTTGGATTATAATTTCACAAACTATGTAACCAAGTTTTGACAAACTTTGTGACCAAGTTTTGCAAACTTACTTGTTGATCAAGTTTACACAAGTCATAAAGGCATCTCCAATTGTTGATCAAGTTTACACAAGTCATAAAGGCATCTCCAACCATATGTGTTAAAATTATACTATATTTGGTGTAATTTTGACACAAACAAAATTCATCTCCAACCAGAATACTAAAAATCACATAAATATATAATATATTATTATTTGAAAAAATGATTTCAATATGATCCATTAATTAGTAGAATAGTTTTTTTTACCCTCCAAAAGACAAAAGGTATGGAAAAGTCTAAATTTTTTTTTTATTACCCATTTAATACAAGAATATCATTGTGATAATTTTTTTTGTTTCTTTTTGTTTTTATTACGAAAATGTCATTACAATTTTTTTTTCAAACTTTTGAATTTAAAAGTGTTTCAGTTTTGTTTGTTCATTGTAGGTTTTGTTTAAAGTATTGTAGGTTTGTCTGAATTATTTTTTTTCAAATACATGTAGTGAAAAAAAATGTGTGATTTTTTGGCACTTTGTGGCAGTTATAGTTTGAGGTGTCTAAAATCAGTAATTGAACTAAGAATTCAGAACACAAATCTACAAAACATGCAAATTGAACCTACTAAACATTAAAACTAAATATACACAAATAAGTAATAGTTTTAATAAAGATGAAAATTGGCGTCACTGGCCGTTGACAGCATCCTTTATGTAGAAGAAGAAGGTACGTGTGTTTTAAATGTTGGGGTAAACAATCTTTAAAACTTCTAGATTTTATACCCAAAAAACCTACAAAAGAGACACGAAAAACATAGAATATACTAACGTAAAACATACAATGCAGAAGAACTAAGTCGTATGATAATCATATAGGAAAATAACGAAATAGGAAAACCTACAAGACGTAAAAGTAAACCTACAATTAGAGAAGAATGTCTTACACATATAAACCTACAAGAAAGATCGTAAAAATGAAAAATAAACCTACAACCAGTGTCGTGCCAAGGGTTATAGGGGCCTAAGACAACTATAAAACAATACTTATAATATAAATCTTTTATAACATAAATATAATATAATTTAGTATAATATATATAAATAAAACAAAATATTTTTTTACAATATAACATTTTTATTTACCTTTAAGTAAATTCTTCCCACAAAATTTTCATAATATTTGTTCTTTTGCTTTCTATATATATATATATGTTAACTAAACAATTTTTTGTGATATAGTTGATAGTAAATAAGATTTAATCAATTTTATATTTGAAAAAAAATTTTCGCATAGACAACTGGAACTAAATCCAACGTAATTTCTAATACAATTAGTTCGCGCTAAAAATAATCCAATTCTTGAGGAAAATATTTACGAAGATCAAAAATTGATTGTTTCTATAATATAAACTAGAAAATTTATTATAATATATGATTTTTTGAAAAAATTTAGGGGCCCCAAAATTAGATTTATTTGAGGGGGTCCGAGGCGAATGCCTTTTTTTTACACATAGGCACACATCTGCCTACAACGAACACGTTATAACAGGAAAATGACGAAATAGGAAAACGTACAAAATGTAAAAGTAAACCTACAATTAGAGAAGAATGTCTTACACATATAAACCTACAAGAAAGATCGTAGAAATAAAAAATAAACCTATAACGAAGACGTTAGAAATGAAAAATAAACATACAACAAAAACTATAGAAAAACCTACAACAAAGAATCATCAAACCTACATCAAACAAAAACAAAACCTACATAATAGGAGAACTAAGTCGAGAAATAAGAGAAATCAATTCTACAAAACCTACATTGACTGATAAATAAACCTACAACAAGGACCACGGAAAAACCTACAACGAATAATCATTAAACCTACAACAAACAAAAACAAAACCTACATAACATGAGAACTAAGTCGAGAAATAAGAGAAATCAATCCTATAAAATTTACAATGACTGATAAATAAACCTACAAAAAAGCCCATAGAAAAACCTACAAGAAAGAATTCTTAAGCCTACAACAAATAAAAAACAAAAACCTTAACCGACAACCAAGCCCAAAACAAACCTATATAACCAAGAGAATTTAATAAAAAACCAACAAAACCAGAATTTGATGACAAAATCTACAACAAAGAAACTAAACTCATGAGAAATTAATCATGAAACATAACTTTTAAACCTACATAACATTAGACACTTAAACCTACAACAAAGGAAAATGAAAACTTACAACACTTGACAACAAAACCTACAACATTACAAAAGTTTTTCATATGTTTTCTATCAGCTGACGTATAATTACTTATTAATGGCAGTTTCATAATTTTTTTTTCAAAAGTAACATAGGTAAAATGGTATTAAAAACGCGAAAAGAGTAGAATTGTAATAAAAATATTTTTAGACTATTGTAGTCAATTAAGGGTTTTAGTAATTCACCCTTATTATTTTATTGTTGACTATTACCCTCATTAATTATTTTACGTGATTATAGGCCAAGTAATTAACTTTTTGTTCAATTTCATTTTGAAATTATGTTTTAAACAAACAAACCTAAGAAATATCAAATATTCAAAAAATGAAATTTTATCATTCGTCTTCTTCGCCAAAAGAGTCAATCTGATTATCAAAAAAGAATGCGATAACCTGATTCCTCTAGCAATCTCCATTCCAATTGGTTTCATTGTCAGATTCTCAATCCCTAGACATACGAATGATTTTCACATAGATGACAAAAAATTTCAGTTTCCTTTTTCACAGTAATTGGTGAATTAAAATCCAGATTCATTTTACATTTTGGGTTTATCGAAAATAAATATAGAATCAAGAAATTGAAACGTTTGCACTTGTAGTTAGTGATGATAATAGCTTTGGATTTGATTCATAACATCAATTGTGTTCAGTGACGAACATATGGTTTGCTACATAATTATTTTTATTTTGAAACGTAAAGGAAATAATATAAAAATGATACAGTTTGCTACAGTATGTAGTAAAAAAAGAAATCACATGGAGAAGAAAAACTGTAAACTTCAAACTAAAATAATTGTTTAGTGTTGGGTTGGAAATGGGTCTGTAATACTCTTCTACGCTAGCTATGGAAACAGTTGGGCCTATAGGAAAAACATATTGGGCTTATTAATATAAGCCCATTCCAAGTATGTATTGGCAAAATCGACGGAGATAGAGCGAGCGAGAGGGAGGGAAGATGAGCAACAGAAGAATCGGAGACGATGACAAAGGATTACTGTGGAAACTTCCCCAGGTGAGAATCAGAGACGTCGGTAAAGTTGGTCCGGCTTTTGGAATCGGTTTAGGTTGCGGATTCGGTTTCGGAGCCGGTCTTATCGGAGGTAATTTCTTCTAATTTTGATCACAGAGAGAGTAGTGAATTCGCTCGAAGCTGTTTTTAGATCGTTGTAGCGTTAGTTAACTGGGTAGAGATTGATGAAACAGGTGTAGGATTAGGACCAGGAGTTCCTGGATTGCAGTTTGGTCTGGGTTTTGGAGCTGGTTGTGGAATCGGTGTAGGATTTGGTTATGGCGTCGGAAGAGGAGCCGCTTATGACCACTCTAGGTCTTATCATAACATCGGAAAACCATCTCTGTGAGTAAAAAATCTGTTTTCTTCAGCTTGGGTTATGAAGTTGACTAGAATTCATAAGACTGAAGAAGATTCTTGTTTGACTTGTGATTTCTTGACAGAGATGACGTTGATTCTCTCATTGATGAACTCGTTATCAGCACAAAGAAGCTTGTGAAAGCCACTACAAAAGAAATCGATAAGTGGAGAAGATGATGAACTTAGCATTTTAGCTTGTTGCAGTAAATGTTAGTATTGGCTTGTTCTTGAAGGATGTAGAATGGGGATTGTGAATCTCCTTTGTTTTGTACAAAACGATGTATGGTACAATAAAGATTCAAGTAACTTACATGGCAGATTTATCATTCTGGTAATGTGGTCTGAGTGCTGGTTTTGGTGCAATGAGTTGTTGTTTATGGCTGTGCTTGGATCCCAAATGCAGATATTAAGGCTGAGTTTGTGATATTGCCTTACCCAAAAGGAACAGTGATATTAGCTAAGGCCCAGGGCCGGCCCTGACCTAAAGCGGGTAAAATCCTTGCTTTAGGCGCAAAAAAATTTATAAAAATTAAAAGGGCATCAAAATTGTTGAATTCTCTTTATAGTACAATAGTTGTTAACATATTTCCTATTATTTAAGGTGTCAAGTTTGACTTTTGGATGTTATTTTCTTTTTTTTCATTAAAATCTTTTTATTATATAGACTTATATTTTTGTTTTGCTTTAGGCATAACTTTGTATTAGACCGGCAGTGGCATTATGCACTAGAACGACTTCGATTCGACCTTCTGTGAACAATGCATGTGAACCAGTTGCTCAGATTCTCATATTCTCGCTCTATGTACATGTTCCTGCTGCATGTGAAGCAGATGCTCAGATTCACATATTCTTTATCTGTGTACATGTTCCTGCGGCTCGGTCACTATGGTTTGATCGGCATGACTTATATAACTTGTGGAATAACTCTTGCACAAGAGCATATTCACTTCAGAGACTAATGGAATACTTCGGTGGCATCCGGGTATCCGATGTTAAATCTGATTTTTTCGTTCTTTGGTGTATAGAGGAAGTCATTGCTGTTTATCTAATCGTCTGACTTTGGGAGTTTTGGGTCTATATGCAAATTTGGGTAGTCGTCTACATTTCGGTAGTAAATAGGACTACAATGGTTTTAAGGAATTTTACTGTGAAAGGATTGTGTCTGACTTTTAACAGTTGAGATTACATGTGTGAGATTCTTGTAAACAGCTAGGTGAAAGCTTGGCCACACAAAAGCGAAACAGATGATAGGGATAAAAGATTATCCAACAAATACTAATCTATGAGCCACGTCAGCAACGACAGCCAATCAGAAACCAGAATCATATTTCATGTTTTCAATTCAGACCAATCAAAAGCCTGAACGAATCCTACCCTCCACCTTATAGTAGCAGTTTGGTCTCTTCCTTCTTTCACTTAGCTCCTCCTAGTGATAAACCAGAGTAAACCTTGAAACTTTGGGCTAAAATATGGCATCTTTGGGTGTGTCGGAAATGCTTGGTACTCCCCTTAACTTCAGGGCAGCTTCAGGTTCGTCCGCTCCGTTGGCATCAAGGCCAGCCACATTCAAAACCGTTGCTTTGTTTCAAAAGAAAAAGCCAGCTCCTCCTCCCAAAGCCAAGACCGTCTCTGCAGCTAACGATGAGCTCGCCAAGTGGTACGGTATGTATCTTCTCCTTTCTACTCTTTCTTTATCAACAAGTTTCTCTGGTTTATGAATGTGTTTGCAATTGTGACTTTGATTCAGGTCCGGACAGGAGAATTTTCTTGCCGGATGGTCTTTTGGACAGATCAGAAATCCCAGAGTACTTAAACGGTGAAGTTGCTGGAGAGTAAGACACTTCTTCATATCTCTCTTTTGTATGCTTAATTTTACTTCGGTGATTAAGATTCATTTCGTCTGATTGCAGCTATGGCTATGACCCATTTGGTCTTGGCAAGAAGCCTGAGGACTTTGCTAAGTAAGCAGATTCTCATCCCTAAACCTGGTTCTTTGTTTTGATCTCTATATATCAGAATTCGTCATTAAGACTGATTCTATAATGAATGTTGTTGTAGATACCAAGCCTTTGAATTGATTCACGCGAGATGGGCTATGTTGGGAGCAGCTGGTGCCGTCATCCCTGAACTCTTAAACAAATACGGTGCAAACTGTGGCCCCGAAGCTGTCTGGTTTAAGGTTTGTGCCTACTTCTCATCTTCATGAACATAAAATTTACTTAAGACTCTATATAGCAAAGCAAGAATCTTGTAATGTGATGAGATGAATCTTATTTTTTGTTGGTAAAATGTAAACATAATGGGATGAATCTTATACAGACTGGTGCTCTGCTTCTTGATGGAAACACATTGAGCTACTTTGGTAAGAACATTCCAATCAACCTTGTTCTCGCCGTTGTTGCTGAGGTTGTTCTCCTCGGTGGAGCCGAATACTACAGAATCACCAATGGATTGGTACATTACTCCACATTTATAACTATCATTCATTTGAATTCCTCATATAGAAATGACTAAACTCGAAATGCAAACATATTGGACAGGACTTTGAGGACAAGCTTCATCCAGGAGGTCCATTTGATCCTCTAGGCCTTGCTAAGGACCCTGAACAAGCAGCTCTTCTCAAGGTTAAAGAGATCAAGAATGGGAGATTAGCCATGTTTGCGATGTTTGCTTTCTTCATCCAAGCTTATGTTACTGGAGAAGGTCCTGTTGAGAACCTTGCACAGCATCTCAGTGATCCTTTTGGAAACAATTTGCTAACTGTCATCGGTGGAGCTGCCGAGAGAGCTCCTACCCTTTAAGCAAATTATATCTACTTTTTAAGAGCTTCCAATATCGATGCTTTGTACACTTTGTTCGATTGGAACTCCTTTTGACATTGTTAAAAGAAAACTTCCTTCTAAATCTTCTTGATATATTTCCATCCTCTTATTGTGCTTTGGTGTTATATTCAAAGATTTATTGTTACAATTTAGTCATACGTTGTGATTTCATCACAAATAGTTCTGATATTTGAGTAGGAAAAAAAAACTTCACAGATTATTTAATATTTAGGACGACAATTTTGTAAGCAATTGTGATCATTTTTTTATTGTCAACATTGGACCACAACTTGTCGGCTCATTAGTTAAGTTTCTGCGTAATGCAGACGATAGGACTCGATCCCTCAACGTGCAAGTGCGCCTGCTTTTAGTGGACTTACCACCTGCAACTAGGCTAAAGTCCACTTGCCAATTGTGATCCATTTAAAACATTATAACATACAAAATTTCTACAAATTTCAACAATTTTTTTCAAAAGCTAAAAACGTTATTTGGTTACTCTCGGTTTATTGGTAAAATTGATTCTTCAAAGGTTTGCAACGTTCTTCACTCATGTTTTTGATAAGGTTTTCTGCAAAAAAAAAAAAAAAAAAAAAAAATCTCTAATTTCTA
>OVAX01000442.1:35290-81214 GCA_900406405.1 Lepidium africanum
AATAATTATACATATTTATATTTATATATAAGTATATCTAATATATATTTTTGTAGGAATAACATGTATATTTAATATAATAAAAATTAATTTATAATTCGTGAAATAATAGATTATGATATGTGTTGTGCACAAAATATATTTGACTCATACTTATTTAAGTTTTTACACATTATAATTTATGTATAAATTTTTTTGACATGTTTACATTTGAGTTTTGTATTCATATTGTGGAATATATTTTTCAATATGTTATTTTGAATTTTATTTTAAATATTATAAGATTAACACAATTTTTGGCTCTGGACAAATGTCGGATATCCGAGATTTTTGTGATACCCGCATTCGGGTCCAGATCAGCGGATATTCTCGGATTTGGATTCGCGGATATCCAAATCTGAACCATTATTATATTACATAATTTTCTTATAAAAAATAATATCATATTTGTAATAAAAAGATGATAAGAAAATAAATAGGTAGATTTGTAATATTAAAAATTATAAAAAACTAAAATTAATTCACAAAATACCAAATATATTAATTTTTCTTATCATTTATATTACCATATCATTAAAAAATTTGAATAAATTTTGTTTGAAACAGACCAATATAACATGGTGTTAACGTTATACTTGATTATATATGGAGATAAGAAACTAAACTATGAATAAAATAGATATGTGAAGTTTAGATTTTATCTTTTATATAGAACAGTTAATCTATTGTTCCAAGATACAAAAAAAAGGAGATATATTTTCAAAACATGTTAAATCCAATTAGAATAAGAAAATATGTATTTTTTTTCACTGAATATAATAGTTATCCAAATAGAATAGTTAACATGTTGTTTAAAAATTCCTAAAAATAAGAAATATATTTATAAAGGTTATCAAATCCAATTTGAATAAGGAAAATATCAGCTTTTAAATATAATATCATAGTTATTGTAAAAGAAATCAGTTAAATTTTTATATACTTTTATATATAGTGATTAAATAAATTAAATATTAATATTATTAAAAAAATATTTTATCAAAATTTCTATTAAGAAGTAAATAATTTTTTAGAACGGTTTTTAGTGAATATAAATTTTAAAATTTGATTTCTTTCCTACATATTTATATATGTGCTTGTCCGTTATTATTTTTTAGGCTATATATAACAGTTATACTTTTTTCGTAATATACGCACCCAAATTAGGATATAAAAAATTAAACAAATTAAAATATATATAAAAGAATGTGTATATTAAAAAATTAATGTAAACAAATATCCAAAGGAATTAAACAAAAAAAAAAGCTTTATAATACCAAAGAATAAAAATAAATAAATAAGTAAAAAGTTTAAGTATATGTTTCTTTTCAATCGTAACTCTAAATAGGATAAAATTTCCTTTTAAATTAGTTATAGCCAAAGGTAAATTTTCAGTCTGCAAAAAAATATAAAATCGTGAACTCTAATACTAATAATAAACAACTATTTATCAATATTATAAAACTTTGCTCATACCATGTTTATTATTTTGAACATTATTATTTTGAATAAAGTTGGTTTGACTATTAATGGTAGATAACCCAATGTTGAATAAAATTGATCTAACCTAAACAGCAAATAATATTAGTTTGTTAGATAGTTTTCTTGGCCGTGTATATTAGTTTGTTAGATTAAAAAGGAATAATATTAACGTAAAAAGTATATAAATAAAAACAAACTAATAATATTATCTAGATAATAATAATTATTAATTACTTATAGAATTTTATTTTTTAAGATAATAATAGATACAAATATTGAGTGATAAATATTATATGATAATATTTCCTAGTAACAATACGACCTACTCCAAAACAGACAATATAACACGATATTTAAGTTAATGTTACGCTTTTATTATATATAGAGATTTTTTAAATGTAAATCAATTATACAGAATTTGAAAATATGCAATCTCTATAATAATAAAACTGTAGCAATAAAAAATTTTGTATCTTTGTAATAATATAATAGAGATTTTAAATTTTAGATTTGTTTTGATTGGTTGATTTATTTTAGCTAACTATTTTGTCTAAATAAAATTTGTTTAGATAATTTGTCACATGATTTGGTCGTATCTTTGTCTCTTTGTGGCAATAATTTTTTTTTAATTTCATTTATTAATTGTTGGTATTTTTGAACCATAATTTGATTGGTCATATTTTTGAATTTTGAACCTTAATTTGACTTCATCAGTTATAATTTTTTCAACAAATAAGTTTGTTAGATTATGATAAGATTCTTGATTAAACAGTTTTTGTTTGTTAATTATGATAAGAACATCTCTATATATAATAAAAGCGTAGAGTTAACTTAAATATTGTGTTATATATGTCTGTTTTGGACTAGGTCATATTATTACTAGAAAATATAGTCACATAATATTTGTATATATTATTTTCTCTTAGAATTGGTAAAAAAACAATTGTTTCTTGATAAGACTCTATAACTTATTATTATCATCTAGATAATATTTATTAGATTTTAAACTCCATTACTAACGGATTTCTAAATAAATTCTATTTTATTTGAAAATCATAAAAAATAAATTGATAACATGAGAATAACACAAACTTTTGTTTGTCTTTTTGTTTTTATTAATCTACACTTTTAACAAACTTTTGTTTGTCAAGTTGATTGAAGCTTTCCACATTTTGGGAAAATAGAGAATCCATGTTCGACAAAACAATTTTGATTGATTTTAAGAATTCGTCATAACTTAATCATTTTGAATGCATAATTCCTTCTTTGTATGTGTACAGTGATGGAAATTTGGAAATCATTAATTTGTAAAATCAAATTCTAAGCAAGAAATATAATTCAATAAATATTATAGCTTATCATAACTAATTCCTAATATTTATGATATATCATATAAGAAATATTCTTAGTTAATTTATTCAATAAAATTTTATCTCTAATCTTGATAGGAAAAATTATATTTAAAATTTTTCTATTTGAGATTCATCCCATAACTTTTTCTCAAAACACCAAGTAAAATAAAAAATTAATAAATACCAATATGCATATGTAGTTAAATATACTTGATTTTTAATATATTATTTTAATTTATACATAATAATTATATATATGCATTTATAGTTATTTTTATTTTTAAATATAATAAATTAGAATACTTTTTATACTTTTTAAATATAAGTTTAAATGCCAAAATAAACACATGACTCAAGTCAAAAAAATTTCGTATACGAAAATTTTAATTCATGAAAACTTAAATCAACATAGATTAAAAAATATATTTCGTGTATAACACTGATCATTATTATAAACTGATTAGTATATTAAATATATATGAAAATAATGAATTTACATGAAATAAACAAAAAGAAAACAAATATCACATATAAATATTATATATAAACTAAAATAACTACAAGTGTATTTTGATTTTTCACAAAAATGTATCCCATACATAGTATGGGACATCATCTAGTATAAATATACTATTACTGTCGTCCAAGTGTTAAAATTATGATACATAATGTGTCAAATAGAAACTTTTGGGACCGTTAAAAATCACAAAATGATGTATTAGAGTTATATTGCGTATTGAAGGGGTCATCTAGGCGATGGAGTCCCCACTTGTGTTGGGAATATCTGAAGTCGCTTGTGCTATAGATTGTGTGGAGATCCTGAAGATGGTATCTAATTCTGGAGATTGGCCAGCTTTTGAGCAAAATTTAGAAGAGTTTCAAAGACTTCAAAGACTATTCTCCAACTTCTCCCTCCATCAGAACTCGTGAGCTCTTAACAAGAAGTCAGACTGCTTAGCTCGTAGGGTTAGTATCCATTGTAGAAACTTTTCTTTTTATCCTCTCAGCCTTCTTATTGACTTTTAATTTCAATATAAATTATAAGTTGCTGAAAAAAAGAGTTATATTGCGTATTATTTATGAATATATAGGATCGACTTATGTTTCCAGAGATAAATGATAATATATTCTGTGACAATTTCTTTTAGCTATAACGAAATTAATAGTGATGATATCTAGGCTTCGGTTCTTGTAGCTAATATAATAATAACAATGCATGATATGTAGGATAAAATTATACGCTAGTCAATCTTGTTCTTATTCAATCCAATAGTAAAATTATATATTTGGGTTTTGTAAAAGCAATTTGCTTCCCATCAATAAATAAAACATGTAATAATAACACAAAAACACACCACAACACTTACATAATCACAAAAACATATATATAAACAGATCTATTTAGAATAACCCCAGAAATCCATCTCACTGCGCAATGTAAGCTGGTTGGTCACAGGAACTGGTTGAACAACGGAAGAAGAATTGTTATTACCATCTTCGTTTTCCATATGACAAGTCACAAGCCTATCCATCATTGACCATTCACCTAAACCTTGTTGATGATTATTAGCCACAGTCTCACATGTGCCAACTTCTAACCCTGGCTCACATGCTTGTTGATGGTATTGTAATCCTTCACTAGCCACACTCTCACAGTCCCTTGGAAGTCCTGAAGAGTAATCAAACCCAAGAGAAGGTGGTTTGTGGAAGATTGGTGGGTATTGATGAAGACCAAGGTCAGGCTTGTTTAGTTCGAATGTTGTGGCTCCATGGTTACGTACTAGTTGGTAAGGACTCTCTCGGTGCATGAAGCTACGAGCTTGAAGTGTGTGGTTGTTGTTGGTTGCATCGTGAATGTGTTGGTCTGATGAGTTAATGCTTAAGCCACCTTCATTCACTACCTTGAACAAATTCTTTTTCATGAATACCCTACAAACCACCCATCCATCTTCCTACAGGATCATATAATATATATCAAATTATTGGATTAAATCAACCGGCTATGGAATTTACCTCATACAGTTATAATACTTATAATAAGTATTCTAAGCCTATTTGCAAATGTTATAGTTTTAAAATATTTTTCTATCAACAAAAGAAAAATGCTCTTCTTTTCAAGTTACTACCATCTTTTAACCAATTATTAATTTTATTTATTTTCCGCCTAAATTTCATAGAAATCTGTTTTGAAAATGAATTTAAGAAGAACTATAATTAAACCATATGCTAGAAATATTCATTCTATTCTCCAGTTAACAGTTCATGCATCTGGAATTCGACTCTATGTCACTACAAATAAAGTTTAAAAAGTAGAGAATTTATACGTGGGTCAAAGATATGGATTGAACCTTATTACTATTGTTGCCAATAAAAACAATCCCAGAAAAAAAACTATATTGTCTAAAATTCACATTTCTCTAAATTTCATACCATTCTCCAATTTAATTTAATTTTAATTTTTAAGAAAAAGTTACGTGAATAATTTTGATGTTGTATACAGAATTTTGAAAAAAAAAATCAAAAGCTTATGTTAATTTTTGTATAAAAATTATAAGAAAACATAGTTTAAGAATCAAGAGACTTTGTGCAATTGTATTTGGTGATTGCTCAAAGATGTTCTTAATGAATAATGATGCATATGATAATTTAAAGATTTTGCAGAGGTTTATCAAGTAAAAGACGTACACTAGGGTTAGATTGAGGGTCATCAGCATCTTCAAGACGATACTCATGCATAATCCAATCAGTCTTTTGACCATGAGGAGCTCTTCCTTTATAGAACACAAGTGTCTTCCTCATTCCTATCTTCTTATAAGAATTCCTTATACATTTGTCTCGTCCTGTCGCCTTCCAGAACCCTGCATGAGTTGCACGGTTTGTCCTTGATCCTGTTGGATATTTCCTGTCTTTATGGCTAAAGAAATACCATTCGTTTTGTGGTGTTGATCCTATCTTGCATCTCTCTACACACAAACAACAATATCACAAAACTTGAATTAGAATACATTTAGTATACTACGAAAAGTAACTTATTTTCGATAGATTTTTCTGTCGGGAATTGTATTCCTTCCGTTTTTTCAAGAGTGTTATTCTAGCAACAAAAAATTGTTATGTAAAGAGTATCATTATTAAATTTCAATGCAACTTTTGACGAACAGAAAAAAAAACTAAATTCTTAATCTCCCCTCAAAATTATTAGTATGAAATCTAACAAATCATTACCCTTACATGAATTTCAAGATGGTTTCTTAATTTGTGTTGACAAAAAAAACAGAGGGTATAAGCTATTCAAATTTGACAGATTTTTGATGGAAATCATTCATTCGGAATATATAGGTCATTGGAAATTAGTATCGGTTAGGAATTTGTCTGAAGTTAACAAAATTTACAATGTATATCCATATAAAGATTGTGAAAAGCAATCAACAATTATTGAATTCTATGTGTGATTCATAAGAAGCAATGATGAATTGTGATATAATTCTTGATAAATGAGATAAGATAAGGAAAGTAGTACCTTGTAAATCCCAAGGCTCAAGCTTGTTTAAGTCAACTTCTCTAATGACTTCCATCTCAAACTTATGGTAAGAAATTTTCTTTTTCAAGTAGTAATGAAGAAGTTCTTCGTCCGTCGGATGAAACCGGAATCCAGGTGGTACTCCTCCGTTCGACGAAGAACCCATTTCTGTCTTCTCTCTATTGTCTCCAAATTTATGACAACTTCTTAAAACATGTACTTACCTTTCTTTCTAAGCAGCTATAAGTACTTCATGTTTATATATTTATACACACAAAGTCACACGTTATATTGTCAACGGATCGAGTTAATTAAATGTACGATGATGATGCATGTTGATGGATGATGATACATGATAATGATGGTGAAGTTGACGGCCGGTGACAACGCCGGAGGAGATGCTCAAAAAGCTATCGTAAAAAGCAAGACTCGCCGGAGATTAATATGACTTTTTAATACACTTCTTTGTGTTGCATTGCGTTGTACACTTGCGTAAATTCGACTTTTGCATGTGTCTCTACGCCAATGTTGACTTATATACATCATTTATGAACGATCCCGATAAAAACACTAAATTATTAGAATTATTTAACTCAGTATTTAATTTTTGATTGCATTATAAGCAATAAATTTTTTGGAGAAATGGTAGAGAAAAAAATGATACGGGGAACTCAGTTTGGTCGAATTGTTCATGTCAACTTCTGTATGCATTCTGACAACAAGTGTTCGATTTCAAGTGGATGCATAAGCCCATGTGATAAAGTTCAAAGTCTTGAAAGTTGATCGAGTCTTGTTGATCTATATTGTTATAGATCCTTTAACTTTGTGTTCAGTTCAGCTCTGTATTCAGTTTTTGATTCCTTTATAAGCAAAACTTTTTTTTTGGAGAATGAAAATGTTAGAGAAAAAAAGACCCATATGGATATTGGGATCTTCAAATCGGATCATACGGTCCATGTTTATGTATACACTAAGTTAGGCAATTAAGAGGAATAATATACAGAGAGGTATGAATTTAAATATTAATGGATCATGGAGAATTTATAATATGAATATGCCATGCATTGGCCAATGGCCAAGGTTAGGGCTTTTTTCTCGCACATGTGGCTATCTATGACCTTTGATTCTTTCTGATTTTTAGTATTTCGTTTCTCTAATTTTCAAGCTTCCTCTCTGTTTTGTTAAATGTGATTCATCGATTCAAGCAACCAATACACACATACATATATGTTATAGAGGTAAGATATAGTATTTAATAATGAATATAAAACTACAGTATTAATTATGGAATCAAGTAAGTGGCATAGACATAGCTAGCTCTCCAAGTGCCGTTTACGAGGACTTTGATCTACTTCCGGTCCAAAGAGATTTATATGGACATGCAACTTATTTGATGATAACAATGATTACTTATGAAATCATGGAAATATCCGTAGGAACATGCAAGCATAACTGAAACTCAGTAGTTGTGGTCTAGTGTTTGTGGAACTTGGAGCCGAAACTTTGTAATTGGTCGTCTCCCAAATGTGATACATGCTGGAAACTTACACATACTTACTAGGCCAATTGGTTTTTGAGCTTTGGCTCATATGTTTTACATGATGACAAGTATCCAGCGAGCCACATCATCCCATAATTTTTTGCAAAAAAATTCTAGAATATTTTGGTTACCAAAAAAGGAAAAAAAAAAGATAATGAAATTAAGATACAAGTAATCAAACATGGTTACTTAACCTTCACCATGTTGTGAATATAAATTCTATAGCAAGGACATACCTCCGAGAGGTTGACAACAATTATATAGCTAGATAGAGGTAATTGTAAATGAGTTAAGTTAATTATTTTAGGGTTACTATACTTAAATATGTTGTTATATTATACTTAAAGGTTAATCCATGTGTGTTCTTGTAAATCGTTAAACGAAAAGACAAGACTATGAAGAAATGTCTGATCATATGGTTTAGGTGTCTATTACATTTCAGATGGTTTTGTGGTAACATAAGCAAAGTCACGTCAAGTAATCTTAGAACAACAAGAATTCTAATTTTATCTACGTCACAAGATTGAGGATAATCCGGTACATCCAGAATATACAAGTATACAACAAAACTGTGCGCAATACACATACATAGCCCCAATATTTCGAAAACTATGACAGAAGAAATCATTTCTCAAGTCAAGAACTCGATACAAGACAAAGGAGTTTGTGATCAAATGGTAGGGAGCGGATCTGGGACTTCAAAAAGTTCGCATGTTCGATTTCTCTACTATGTGAAACTAAGTCACAATTTCCTAATCACCCCTAAATGGACACTACAAGAAAACATTAGGTTAACAACGCTCATTTACGACGTTTTAAGGACGTCCTAATTTGGGGACGTTTTGCCAACACCTTTCGTCGTAAAGGTGTTGTAAATTTACGTCATAAAATTTCGTTGTAAGAACGTTGATAATTTACAACGAATTCACAATGCATTAACATGTTTCAAATGATTCGTCGTAAACACGTCCCCATTTTGCAACCCGGTTACAATGAAACAAATTTACAACGATTGAAAGACGAATTTTGAAATTTGGTAAAGATGTTTTTCGTGATACATAATTGTTTTTTACAAATCTAAACTACGTCGTAAAAACGTCTCGAAATATTTATATTCGTCGTAAAAACGTCTCTAGGTTGCAAGATGTTTACGACAAATGCTATTTACAATACAACGATTTAAAGACGAAATGTGAAATTAGGTACACATATTTCTAGTTAGTTACATACGTTGTAAATTACTCGTAATTTTGTTTTAATGTTGTAAAATCATTGTTAAATGTTTGCCTATATAAGGTGGAGGTCTCTCTGCATAATTCATAACACAACACAAACCAATGGTAGTGGAGATTATAGTAATGATGAAGGATCTGATTGACTATGCTTTATATGTATGAAAACATTTTTTAATGTATTAAGTATGACAAATGGATCAGGTAATGTATTAAGAAGTTTTTAATCGTATTGTTTTTTTCTCCACGAGGATAATAATTCATATCATTAGATATATATATATATATATAAATATATGTTGGAAAGATTTCAAGATCAATTTCAACATTGTATTAAAATTCGAACTAATAAAAATTAGAATTCGTATTAGAATTTTAACAAACCTAGTTCGAACTTATTATTTTGATTTAGTATAAGATTTCATTGTTAATTCGTTGTAAAAGGTTTCGTCGTAATGACATCATTACGTTACAACACGTTTACAATGAAATCGAAGTTAATGTGTTGTAACAGTGTTCGTCGTAAACGCGTTGTAAAGTAATAACGTCGTTACAACGAAATCCTTTACAACGCATTAACAACAAATTCATCGTAAACGCGTTGTAACTTAATGACGTTGTTAAAATGAATGTTGTTACAATGCGTTTACGACGAAACCAAAATCTATATATAAGCCAACGATTTTGCAAAGTAGTTACTAATTGCTCTTCTCATTTTCTCTCTCTAAGGTATTCTCTTTACCTTCTCTCTATAATTTCTTTCTAGTTTTACTTCGGAATTTGGAATTACTTTTTAGTGAATTAGGATAGATGGAATTTAGAAATTAGGATGAAATTTAGATTTTAGAATGGAATTTAGGTTTTAGATTTTATATATATGTTATTGTTAATGGAATTATTAATTGATTACTTTTTCTATTATTGTAGTTCTATCTATGGCTCCCGTAAGCATACACATCGTGTACACTACATTGACCTTATTCACGGCATTGGAGCGTAGATGTCAGGCCCTCGGGATCCGGACTTCAACCCACGATGATGTCGATTTAAACCAAAGAGTGACTGAGGAGCAAGAAGACCGTAGTACGGATATGTTAGATGAACTTATGCGATAAATATTTTGTATTTTAAATATTTTTGTAAACAAATTTTAAATATTTTAAAAACAAATTTTATTTGAATTATTCATTTCATTATATTTTTATTAAATCAAACTATATTTTATAAATATTTTTATTTTTAAAAAAACATTATTCAAGTTCGTCCCTAATTGGTCGTAAAAAAGATTCGTTCCTAATTCGTTGGGAAAAATTCGTCCCCAATTCGACGTAAAACAACGTCTCTAATTCGTTGTAAAAGTGTTCGTCCCTAATTTGTTGTAAAACGGTTTGTCCCCAATTTTTCGTTAAACAATTCGTCTTGGATTCGTTGTAAAATAAACGACGTTAATTCGTCATTAGTTTATGATGATTTCATGTAGTTTATTTTACAACGAATTTACAATGTTTCTCTCTCCTCCTAAAACTTACAACGCTCTTACGACGAAATGGGTACATCGAATTTACAACGAAACCTGGGTCTTGCAATTTTGCCGACGAATTTACAATGAAAATCTTGTTACGACGATCAAAATCGACGAATCTTGATTCGTCCCTAATTTATTATAGACCCTCTTTACAACGAATTAGGGACGAAAATGGCAATTGTAAACTACATGTATAGACCCCTCCCATAAAATCTTGTAACTCCTGAGTTACCAAAAAAAAACTCGATACAAAAAAGTTTATAACATCATCAGACACTAAAATAGTTAATTTTTTAAGTTGGGTTGTTATGTCTAATATGTTAATTTTCTTTAAAAAAAATTCAGTCGGAGAGAACATAGAAAAAACAAATACATGTTATGAATTCCACGTCATAATATTTTTTTTCTAATCTAAAATATTGTATCATCTAGGAGAAATGATTAGAGTTTTGCTAATATTGATTGAGACCCACAAGAAGTAGTCACGTTAGGAAAATTGGAAATGGATATTTGGGGCCAAACTCAATGTGGAGAGAAAGATGAAATCATCACGGACCACTGACAGGTCTCCTGCATTACAAATATTTTGTGGAACAAATCATAGAATAAATCTGACTACTTTTTAGATTTGGGTGTTTTGCTTCACAAATTACATTGACGGATCTTGTAGAATCAGAAGAAATATTTCATCAGTTGTATGGATGATGTCGTGCCTAATCTTGAAGATGTGTGGAGAGCACGTGAATATAGAACTGGTTCCTAAAAATTAGGAAAATATCATGAAAAAATGAAAAAATGAAAATTTGGTGAATATTGAGAATATATTCTAACAGAATTTCGAATTAAAAGTGAAATCATTAGATAAGACCAAATCTCTTATTGGACGTGAAGAGTTGAAGACCAATGCTAGGACGTGCATATGAATAGGTTTTGTCATTGTAATTTAGGGTTAGAGCTTTTGATAGAGAGTTTTGGAGAAAAAGACTAAAAAAGCTTAAACTCGTAAGGGGTTTGTTTCGACTTGTCAGGGTCGTGTTTGGGGTTAAGAAATATAGATTTAGGTTGGTTTCTGGGAGAATAATTTTCAACAAAGTGAGAAACTTTTGTAAAAAAAGTTTTTTGTGCGTTTACAGTGTTCTGTCTGTACACTTATATTCATTAATCTGTTTTATCAAATTTACTTACAAATCCTGCTTAACATAATGGTAATGGTTTTTGTGATATATAGTTTGGAGGTATTGAGATGCTATATAGAAGCTTCTTCAATACCTTTGTTTTTACTTTTGTTCCTCAACCTTTTTTTTTCGAAAGTGTACAGTGTTAAAGGGTTTTTCGAAAGACTTTTCGTCATCAAACTTTTCTGATATAATGAAATCAATAAGTTGAAAAAAATGATCAACAACAATCTATTAATTACCCAATTGTGTTGAAACGTGTTCTCTAATGTAGTTTACTAAGCGTATATATAATTGATATAAATTTATTTGGTTGATTACTTAATTTTGTATACAAACTCAATGTAACAATTTGGTTGCATCAAACATCTTCATGTACTTACTCTACCTCACATTAAACTGCCCACTCTCAATATGCAACAATAATTTTTTAGGGAATCTTTTGATTCGGTTGGTCAGTCAACATCAACAAAATTTCCATTTACACATTTTCTTGTTTTAAAATTCCTTTTAAAAGAAGAAAAAACGTTGGTCCAATTTTTTGTGCAAATATAGAATTTTAGAATGGTCAAAAAAATATTTAACAAAATAAAGTGGTAAATTTATTTGTTTATATTTAAGTCGAAATTCAACCAACCAAGTCAATAGCCACGTCTTTATAATATCAACAATATAATCCACTTGGTTTTTGGTTCACAATAAATGCTCTTTTTTCAAAATTCCCAACTTCTTCCCAAAATTTCACAAGAAATTACTAAAAAGGTAAGAACTTTAGCCCTGCAAAAGCATTTAATCAGGAAACCCAAATTGTAAAACAACAATCAATTATTTCAACAAGTACGCGAATGGCGGGTCACTGTTGATGATTCAATTCGATTTGTCCATACGAAATAACAGAGAAATAGAGAGAGAACAAAAGTGTCAAAGCTTTGACAATTTGACATCTGAGATTGTAATCAAACGGGACCAGTATCGAACCATTGAGAGATAGATAGATTCCTGGTCTCCTTCCTCATCTTCTTCCTCAGGTTTACTTCCTTGCTTGACCCTTTTCTAGGTTTTCCCGTCGCTTTCGAATTTGGGAAACCAATTATTGTTTATTCTCCGATTCTTACTCACCCTTTATATAACTTTTTGATTCTGGTTTTTTTTTGTTCACAATTAGCTCTGTTCTGTTGGACCCATTAATCGTATCAAAGTAAGAATCTCTATAATGATGACCAGTTTCGTGTTTATTGGTGATGATGATGCTTTCGTTTCTTCAAGACGACTGCTCTTGCTTGCATCTATTTGTTTTGGTGCTTTCATGTGCAAAATCGTAAGTCTTTTGGATTCGTTTTGTGTAGGTTTATAACAATGATGCTTATGTAAAATCGTAAGTTTTTATTTTTTGTAGGTGTATGACTTGACTCGTGTCCTTAGTTCTATGCTCTTCACTGCTTATGGAAAACTCAACAGTAAAGTTAGAATGGAATGGAACAATAGGTTTTGATTAAATTCCTTATTCCCTGATTCGATTTTGATATTCCTTAGTTTGTGGATTTATAGATTTTGAGCAAGATAAGGAGATGTTTTGTTTGGTTGTTTTCCTCAGGGGATTCTCAACTTTCCATGCTCTTTTTACATCTGTGGCTTCAATCTACCTCCTGGTGATATCAGATCAATTTGATGAGAATATTCATGGTGATTCTGTCATTAATAGTACAACAAGGTTATCTGAAGCTGTAATGGGGGTGAGATTTCAGGAACTCTCTCAAAAATTTTCATTAACTGCTAGTTACATTCACTGATGAGAAGGTCTCTTATGTCTTTGGTCTTTTTGTAGATCTCCTTGGGCTATTTTTTATCAGACTTGGCAATGATCATCTGGCATTATCCTATTCTTGGTGGTGTTGAATATGTAAGTATCCTATTCTTCCACATTTGCTAATTCATGTTGATAAGAGTTAGCATTTATTTCTGGTTTTCTTTTTGTATCTATATAACGCTTCAATGGTATAGTATAAGCTAATGGTGATTTCTTTTGTTACCTATTTAAGGTTATTCATCATTGTTTATCGATGTTTGCAATCATTCTTTCTGTCACGAGTGGGCAAAGTCAGTTCTATATATTCATAGTTCTCTTATCAGAGGCCACAACCCCCTTTGTCAATTTACGATGGTATGTAATTTATATAGTCCCTTCACAAATCTCTGTTGTTTGTGGTTTTAAGCATGCACTAGCTCTAAACATCGAGTGCGGTAATGGCAGGTATCTGGATACTAGTGGTCTGAAAAGCTCTAAGGCTTACACGCTCAATGGAATTGCCCTGTTCTTGGGATGGCTGGTACTGTTATATAGACCAAAACAAACCTTTCTGTTCCAGTATCTAAGTAAACTAAAAAGATATGTCTCTGCTTCTTTTTCAGGTTGCTAGGATCATTTTGTTTATCTACTTCTTTGTTCACATGTACCTCCATTTCCATCAGGTAAGTCTCAATCCTGAGCTTGAGTAAAGCAAATCAGAGAGATCAAAGATACTTTTTTTAGACTGGTGAATTCTAAAGAGTTGGTTTTGTGTGCCAGGTGAAGCAAGTGTTTCCACTGGGATTTTACAGCCTTCTTACAATACCACCGGCTCTAGCAGTGATGAATCTCCTATGGTTCTGGAAAATCACCAAAGGATTAATCAAAACACTCACCAAGGTGAAACGCCAAGAATGAAGAAGAAACACAGTGATGGTTAGAAAACTCTGCTTGCCCTGACAAAGAATTTCGATTGCATTCACTTTGAAAAATTTGTTTGATATCATGTTGTGATTGTCTTTGAATCCTTTTGGGTT
The DNA here is from genome assembly GCA_900406405.1 of Lepidium africanum. NCBI lineage: Eukaryota > Viridiplantae > Streptophyta > Magnoliopsida > Brassicales > Brassicaceae > Lepidium > Lepidium africanum. The sequence continues at coordinate 49,973 of OVAX01000442.1, forward strand.
TGTGAACAAGAGTGTGCAAGCTTCTGGTGATTGTATATTCAAACATTTCAGCTGTTTTCTTAGGTATTCAACTTGTAAAGTTAGAACCAGAATCAGTGTTTTAGTTCACTCTAATTTCAATGATTTACCAATCGGAGAACGGTTTAGGTTCGGCTTGGTGTGAACCGGCCAGTACGGAATAACTTGGTACCACTTTTCCTTTTATCAAAAAGAAAGAATCCAAAATGTTATACCATCTACTTTTTGTTGGGCTTTTAATCAATATCTACGATAAACCCATGTCCACTTTGCGGTTTTTTTTTTTTTTTTTTTTTTTTTTTTGTTTTNNTTTTTTTTTTTTTTTTTTTTTTGTACGTGTTGAATCGAATATTGATGAGCTAATCCCACTTTTTTTTATCCTTTTTTTTAAAAATTTAAATATGAGTTTTGAAAGACGAAGTATGCACTTTTATAAACTCTACCCCACCTGATTGGTTTGATCGTCTCAATGATGTATATATATAATTTATAAAAACTATTTTTTGGTTAAAAAAATAAAGAGGATAACAAAATCAAGAAAAATGGGAAAGATATTTTATCCAATTTTTGGTTAGTTATTATTTGGATTTATAAATTTCAAATTAATTGTTATTATTATTTTGCAATCTAATAGGTTAAAAGATTTTTTTTAAATATTTTTTTATGTTAAAAAAAACTATTTGTTTTATTTAATTTAAAACTTTAATATGTTCAAAATTAATGTTTTGGTTACAAATATTAGAAAATAAAATATTTTAAGAGTCTAATGTAGCTAAAATAAAATTAAAAAAGTAGACATTTCACAAAAGTATAGACAAAACTGAATTGTTCAATCAATGTTGTGACTATGTTTAGAACAGAAACTCTTACACACACAATAGACTTTATTAAAAAAACAACCTCGTCTCCAAGGTACATTACATACAACAACAAACAACCAAACACATACCACAAATGTATTATTACAGACACATTCTGACAATGACAAGACAAGTTCGCATCAGATTTATAATCCGGTACCGAGCGTGGACTTATAGTCACATCGCCACTTATTCAATCACACAACCTTCCAAACCTTTTTCATACCATTACAGTAAAAGTATACAAGCAAAAGACTTGAAGACAAGTCTCTTACTTACTTAACGACGAAAGCTCCTAACCTGACGAGGCGGGTCGGTATGGCTATCGTTAAGCTTAACACTTGTGTAAACGGCTGCACCGGATATGGCACCGAGTGTAGGAGCCACCATATAAAGCCAGATTGATCTGTAGTTTCCTGATGCAACAGCTGGTCCTAGAGTCCTCACTGGGTTCATAGATCCACCACTCGTTGGCCTGTCAAAAACTCAACATGTTTTAGAGACTTTTCCTGAAATACATTGAAGCTTCTAATTTGGGCTTACCCTGCGACAAGAATGTTGAGCATGACCGTTGCTCCAACAGCTATACCAGCCAATTCTCCAACCTGCTCATTATTAAACCATATGCAAAAAAAGAAAGCTCAATTAGGGTTTGTTACACACATAATTATACTCCATTTGCTTTGTACAATTTTAGAAAGAAAAATATGAAAGTAATCTAGAACGTATATATATATTCTTTGTAGTATGAAACAGTGAACTGCAAACGTAAAAATGCAATAGAAGTTTGAGAGAAAGATAGACTTACGGCACGAGTGTCGGTAGCAACGGCAGTGACAACAAAAAGGAGAATAAAAGTGATAATGAACTCAATAGCAAAGGCTTGTCCAACTCCAACAGATGGAACTGTCACACCTCCAGACATGAATGGATGAAAGACTCCTTTGAGTGCGAACGAAGCACAAATTGAAGCTAAGACTTGAGCCGCTATGTAAGCTGGCACGTGAGCCCAAGGGAAGTGCTTTAGAGCTGCGAATGCTATGGTGAGTGATGGGTTTAAATGAGCCCCTGAGATGTGACCTGTTGAGAGGATTATGATCATTACTGCAAGCCCTGCACATGCTGCGTTACCGATTAGGGTTTCTGCTCCGTCGTATTTCTGGTTCACGATTGGACCTGCAGTAGCTGTGAATATCAAGATGAATGTTCCAACGAACTCTGCTCCAAGCTACATCACACACAGAGCAACAATGAACAAGTGTTAGGAAACAAAGGCTTTAGAGAGAAAAATATGTTTCTTGTATAACAAGTTATGTTACTTGACAATAGAATTATGACCTTTTTTTTTTTCAAGATTTATATTGTCTAAGCCAAACTAAAAATTCATTAGAGTATATGGAAAATTCATCTTTAAATCCTTGATAGTACCCGACCATAGTCTAAACCCTTTCCACGAAGGCCAAACAATAGTGTGAGCAACATAATCGAATTCTGATAAGAAAGATAACATATGTGAAAATTTGGCTACTTAACCAAAAATTTCTTGATTTTTCTTGTATTCTAAACTTTAAAGTGATTTAACTGTGGTTGACATCATAATAAGTAAAAATTAATTTTTTTCATCATTTTCTGTTAGTGAAATTCTATTACTAACCCAATGAATTGATTAAAGCTTATTTTACATATTTTTTCTCTATTGAAACTAATGTATATACCCTGAAGATGCCGATACAAATTTTTTTTTTTTTTTAACGTATCGCACTTTATTATTTCAACTAATATATAAATAGTTAGTATGTCGATCAAAAAAAAATTGTTAGTATATAAAGTACAGTCAACTGTTGCATAATGAGCATAGCGTATGATATGTCAATATTCGCACCCTCGTGAACCAAAATCAATCAAACAAAAAATTAATCATGAGTTATATAATTGTAAAAGAAAAATAAAGCACATTCTGATAAGAAAATATCCATATTACTGTGATTTCAAAATTGTATTTTTAACTCTAGAAATAGTATTATTGGTTAATGACAAGAAGACAATAGGCGTCGATTGCGCAAAAATATTCCGGTGGCTGCTTCCGTCATTGACAGAAAAGAAAACGCTCACAACAATTAAATGAATTCATTACCTAACCAAACCATACGTAATATAAATCATTACACAAAATACAAATAATAAATTGATGTAATATTTAACTCATGCTTTCTTACTATCATTGAGAAAATTAAATATCTAATTATAGTCAAACTTCTATAAATTAAGAACATTGGAACTTTTATTGTTTTAGAAATTTATAAAGTTGATAATCTATCAAAACATTCGTTAAATCAAAAAGTTAATTTTTAGGAGAAGAATGTATCAATATATAACCGTTTTATTTTTCGTCAAAGAAAATACCATTACATTTTTAAACCTTGCGTGTTTAATTTTAATAAACCAACTATATCATTGTAGTCAAGACTATTAGATGAATGTCACAAAAAAATATATTACTAACATAAATATATATATACACAAACCATATATTCAGAAATGAGGAGAGTCGGTGTCCATTGAATTAATTATACAATTTTGTTTTGGTATGAGGAATAAATTATAGGGCTCTAAACTATATTATAAGTCGAGTTCGATCGAGTGGGCCTTAAATAAAGTTATATTATTATTGTTTTTAATATCTTTGACTTATTTTATCATATATATATATATATATTTTTTACATTTATTTCACTCTCTTTATATTTGCCAGTCTGATTAAATTTTTCGTTGTGACGTAAACTCCTATGTTAATTTTCAATATCTTATTATCAAACATAAAATAATTAAAATCGGTTACAAGTACATAGAAAATATTATCTTTTTTGCTGACTACTCTTTGATTTCTGAGCTTTTAAAAATCATAAATTTACGATCGATGTAAGAGTTTCTCTATATAGTATATTATTTATTTTCCCACTTGATCTAAACATGAAATAAATTTTGAGAGATATATTTACATTGCAAAAAAATTCAAAATTATTATATATATTAGGTTTACGGAGGGTTCTTAAAAATTTAATAATGGTAATTAACTCATTTCCATGCATCTTTATATATTGTATAAAACTTAAAAGTTGTGTTATTTTCAAAAGTTTATGATATTAATGATAATCTTCTTTTCAGTGATATGTAATATAAGCAAAATTAACCAGTATTTAAATACAAAATCATTATCCATTTGCTTTCACTATAATTTGGGTTAAGTGAATTGATAAATTATACAAAAATAAAATATATAATGAGTGCAATAAAATGAAGAGATAAAATGGCTAACCTTGCGAGTAAGAGAGACGTCATCAGGAGAAGGAAAATCAGTGAAGCATGTGTCATGTTGACCAAAAGTTGATCCCATCACCGGCAAACATTTGCATCCTGGCTTTCCTTTCCGATGATCAAACGACATTGAATCCACTCTCATTCCCGTTATCAGTGGTCCTCCCGGTGTCCCCGGCGTTCCCGGCGTCGGAGGAGCCATCATCACCACCGCACCCACCTCACTCTCCGGTGGAGCCATTTCCAACGTTTTTTTCTTCTTTTTTTTTTGTTTTTGGTTTTTTAGATAAAATCCTAAGTTCTAATTTTTGTTTTTTTTTTGAATAGGGAGATAAATTGATAAAAAGACTAAATTTACATAATTTGAAGTTTTTATAAATTTGGGTTTACACTTGTGTTTTAAATTTAGCCAGGACCGGTTTCACCAAAACACAAGTTTAAACTAGAGAGATCAACAAATCAACAAAACTTATAATTGTTTTTTTTTTTTTTTTTGAGAAGGAGAACGAAAATGGATCTGAGACTTAAATTTACATGCTTTGAAGGATTTTTATAAAGCTGGTATTACGTTTTAAGAAGAATAAAAACGAAGAAAGCCACCTTAAATAAAAACCAAAATCAGAATCCGAACCTTATAAAAAGCAAAGACAAAATACACATAAGAGATGCGTACGTTAGCACTGAGCAAAGACTGATTCACAAAATTGAAGTTGTAATGAAAGAGAAAATGTTTGAAGAAGAAGATGATGATGGGTATGGTTTGGTTAGTCTTTGAGTTATGTTTATATTTATATGTGTTTTGTGTTTATATAGGAAAAAAGTGATTATTATGCATTGAACTCAAAGAAAAAAAAAAAAGTCAACGCCAATATCTTATTGATTATATAGAACAGCTTCATTCATCATCTACTGACTCTTTTTGTGATAATCTGCTAAAGTAACTGGTGTGTTTGTCACAGGCATATTCGTTACCGTTGGATCTAAGCAATATCTCAGTGTGTGAAACAGAAGAATCGCACGTGCACTGTGACTGTATCACTCGTTCGCCACCCCACGACTCTCCAATAATTGTATATAAAAAATTTCTTAAGTATAGGGAAGAGCGCTTGATTCGTGTAAATGTATTAAAAGAGTAAACAATTTCATTTTTACATAGCAAACTTAGATTGTTTTCCCAAACAAGAAATTAAATAAAAAGAATTTACCAAATTATCGAGTCAAAGCCTGTTTTTTTCACATTACCTGATCGTCTTCATAAAAACACGTAGTTATTTTTTTACATGTTCCTTAAGCTCTTTTTTGTAAGTTCACTTGATCAAGTGAGCAGGTTTTGGATCGCTTTTTGACATGGTCCACTTTTACTTTATGTTTGTAATTTTCTTGTCTTGTCAACTATTCGTTTAATAACGTAATATATGCTTTGACATGAACGTATAAAATATTACTCTACTACTACTTTAATGTGCAATTTATGCAATTCACCCCACTTTTAAAAAAAATTCAAATAATTTGAAAATATGTACATTCAATATATTCTGATAATTGAAAAAAAAAAACTGATCAAATAGTTGAGTGTATCTTTGTTACCTTCTTTATCTGAATTCACTTATAATAAATCGTGTTTCTTCCAAATAATATTATTATACGGTGAGAAGTTTGGCTATCACTTGAGATCATCTATTCAATTGTCCGAAAAACAAAAAAATTATTTCGATGACTTCCTTCCTCGTAGGTTCATAAATATTCATTTTCTTTTTGTTTATCAAAGTTAATGATTATTAGGAAACGTGGGGAGGAGCTTCATGAGTTGTATTCTGTCAATTAAAAAGGTGGTTAGTCAAAGAAAGTTCTAATTCTACATATATATAAAGCACAAAGCAATTATACTTATTCCATTGTTTAATGGTTTAATTACAATACTTACTTTTACTTTAACTAGACATACAAAAGAGGATTCCTCCTACCGTCCAAATTAGCCTACTATTAGGGTAATATACAGACAATTTGAATAAGTATTTAGTGGCAGAGAATGCTTGTTTTTTCATTCACCTTTTTCCTTTTGATTGATTTAGTTTCTCCTTCAATTTTGTTCATTCGTTGCTTGCAATAACCCAAAAGGAATCTTTCGAAACCTAAGAAAGATTCGTTGGAAGGTACATTTTATTGGAAACATTTTTAGAAAAATCATGTGTTATTAAATTATTAAGTCTAGGATTTTTATTAACATAGTTTCTTTTTTTCTATATTAGTTGATAAGATCAAATCCATAACCTAAACTTTAAACTATATATTGCAAGATTACATGTCTATTTAGAGTCGAACTCCAATAAAAAAAATACTATAGAAGTAAACATTAATCACAACATATAATTTTATTGTAACTATCATTTATAAATACTTACTACAATCACTATTTACTCAATATTAAATATTTGAGCTTAAATTTGATTTTACTTAAAAATATGAAAAGTTCTAGTCAATTCTTGCATTTTTAATTGATTTACAAAAGACAAATAATTTATTTTTTATTTCTAATATTAGGCACAATTTCAATTTAAACTGTGCGGGTTAATCCCTCATGTAGCGTATAATTTTATTTAAATCATATATTTTTTAAGAGCAACTCTTAAAATTGTATGTGTTAGATGGCTAAGTCTGATGGATCATGTATTAGGCTCCCTCTACTATACTAATTGTGTAGTACAAAAAGCTCTTATTTTGGTTTATCATTGCATCACTCTTGATAAATTGATTTATTTATAGAAGCATATGATATTGAATAGTTGGTCTACTATAATTGATGGGAACCTTTATTAAAATATATTCGTTCGAAAAAATTCTCTACTACAGACAATTTAGTTGAAAACGTCATTTGTTAAAAGTTAAAACAATTTTTCCAACCAACATTACTTGCAATTAAAATTCTTCCCTAATTATTTACTTCAAAAATCTTGATGATTTTTTTAACTATTTCTGATGTGTCAAATAGTTATGTTAGACAAAAAAAAATATATTTCTGATGAGTATATGATTTGAATTTTGTATTCTTGGGATAAATTTTCTCAAGAATATGTCATTAGTTTAGAATTGGTTTATGATGTTAGACTACTAAAAACCAAAACAAAAGTCTGTTAGTAAAATAAAACTTTTATATGTTAATATGCATACTACTAAAATTAACATAATTTTTTTTAGATTTTGAAACTTGAGTTTTAGATTAAATCCTCTCAATCCAATTGTGACAAAAAAAAAATTGTCAACTCATTTGCATCCAACGTCTAGCAGCTACCATGACCACTTGCCACTTCCAGCCACTATTGATGACCACAATTAACAACTATATTGATTGCTAGCCTTAACTAAAATTTTTTTGTCATCAATAGTTATAATTAAATAATGTAATAACTAATCAAGATTAATAAAAATAATCAATCTAATGGGTTCAATATGTCTTTTACTGTATATAGAAATTCTTTTGTTGTTGTGATCAGTTTATTAAGTTAGACGAATAAGGTATAATTCAATGAGTGTGTCATACAATAATGGCATGTTATCAGTATATGTTTATGTAATCAAAAGTCCTTGCAGAATGCTTTGATTTATGCTAAGAATAATGGAAATAATTGCATGGTTTCTTTTTAGGATTTTCTTATTTAATAATTTATTATATTGCATTAGTTTGGGGATTTGTTAAAATCATGTTTCAGAAGTTGCTATTGGGTTTGTTTTTGTTCTAGGTGATTTCAAATATATATATATATATATATATTTTGCGATTAATTAGGTGCTTGCATGTTGAAACCATGTTCTCCAACTTGACATTGAAGGAACTTATTTTTATAAATATTAGAGTATGACTAAAATCTTACCAAAAATGAAGAACAAGAATACGAATGATAAAAAATTCTTCCGAATTGTACATATGGTTTAATTACTTCAAACTCTTAAATATTTAAAATAAACATTTGTGTTTAAAAGAAAAAATAATGTTACTTTTTGTTAAGTCCGGGCATTTTTTTGGATCGGGTCCTTTCGGATCCGGTTCTTTTAGATCCAAAATTTTTATATCCATATAGGATCTGTCACTATTTTGGTTCGATTCCGGGTTGTTCTATTTAGATTCATGTTCTATTTTAAAGAATTAAAAATTACCCAAATACCTAAATATCCTAGAAATATCCAAAAAATCTTAAATAATATAAATAAATATATCTAAAAATGCCGAAAATACCAAAAAATACAGAAAAAATACCTTTGAATACCCACATAGTCAAAAAATATTTAAAAACTGTAAGTGCAGAGAATTCGATAAAACAGATTACTGATTATAAATCTGTAGACAACACTGTAAACACACGAAAAACTAGATTTATTCAAGTAGAACTTTCTTACAAAAGCTTCTCACTTTGCTGAAAATTACTCTCCCAGAAACCAACCTAAATCTAGATTTCTTAACCCCAAACACGACCCTGATAAGTCGAAACAGACCTCTGATGAGCTTAAGCTTTTTTAGTCTTTTTCTTCGAAACTCTCTCTCAAAAGCTCCAACCCTAAATTACAATGACAAAACCTATTTATATGCACGTCCTAGCTTTGGTCTTCAACCCTAGATCACAACCAATAAGAGATTTGGTCTTATCCAATGATTTTACTTTTAATTCGAAATTCTGTTAGAGTAGATACTCTCAATATTCACCAAATCTTCATCTTTTTCTTTTTTCTTGATATCTTCCTAATTTTTAGGAATGACTTCTATCTTCATGTGCCCTCCACACATCTTCAATCTCCCTTTTTTTGGCTTGATGTGCATCTTCAGCAATCAAGATCACAATCACGTTCTTGTATTTTGGTTTTGCAACTTGAATAAGCAGGTTCTTGTTTTGCATTTTCTTGTTGTAATGCTCCTTATGAATCATGTCTCCCCCATAATCAGACATCTGTATCATTCATCTCCCCCTGCTTGAGTGCACATCAAGACAAAAACAAACACATGTTTCTGGGTTACTGCGAACGACACCACTTGTGTCTTGAATAGTTAGTAAACAAGTTGTTGTCAAGCAAATCACAACGTTGATACAGATCATACTTTTGAACCCAAAAACTATTTATTCTCTGATTGTCCCAGTAGACTCTGTCATGCTTAATTGCTTGTCTTATTCTATTCAGAAAGCCGTGACATTCAGCTTTTACATGACCATATTTTTCACAATACCAACAATCAACCCTTTGCTTCCATGAGTAACTGACAACTTCGTTGTTAGAAACATGTCTTTTGTTGTTACTCTTGTATTGATTTCCCCACCTTCTTTTGTTGTTGGGGTTAGCTTTTTGATCTGCTCTGTTCTGGGTCATCATGGGTCTGTTCGTGGATTTAGATAGAACAGAGGGTTGTTTTCTGGGCGTTGGCTTCCTGCAGTTTTCTGAGATTAAGTGCTTATCCTTTTTCTTGGTTTGACTCACACACAGCTCTGTTGATTTATTGACTTCTGGTGCAACTTTAACAAACTTTGTTATGCCACTAGTTTCTTGCTCCCGAGTAACCAAGCCCCCAACTCACATTGCTCGTTCTTCCTAATGACAAGACTTTGTCAAGATCTTTAGTTCCTTTGCTCAGCATCTTGATGTTGTGTAATTGCTCTGTCAATTTTCCTTCTAGTTCAACATTCTTAGCTTTGACATATATAAGGAAGCTACCACGATGCTCAACTGTTCTTCTAAAGTCATATCCAATTCATCATCAAACTCATGTTCCTCAGCTACTGCATCTTTATTATCAATCTGAATGTTGCTATCTTCATCATCTGATACTTCTACAATACCCAGATGTGCCATAAATTTGTTCAGAATGTTGAGTTCCTGCTCATCATCCCTATGATTCTGTGATACCAATGCAGGTGACAGATACTCTTTTCTTTGACCTATTTCAGTCTTTTGTAGAAGTCTCTTAATCATCAAACCAATTTTTTCTTCTAAATCTTCAATTGAATCCTTTCCTTTCGATGACTTTTCAGATACTAGAGCTATGCCTTCACCTTTACTCAGTGGATGCTTTTGGTTGATCTCTAACTCATAAGCCTACATCATACCAACAACCTCATCGAACTTTAATGTATCAGTGTTCTGAGATATCTCTATAGCAGACCAATGTCCATGAAATTTGGAAGGAAGACACCTCATAAACTTTTTGACTAGTTTCTTGTCTTTATACGTTTTTCCCAACACCAAAGCCTCATGAGCTAACGATGACAGCTTGCTGTTGAACTCTTCAACAGATTTGTCGTCACCCATAGACAAATTTTCAAACTTTGAGGCTAGCATGTCTATACGAGCTCTCTTAACACTACTCGTCCCTTCAAAGCTCACTTGAAGAATATCCCATGCTTCTTTTGCTGTAGTACATCCAAGAACTCTCTTAAATTGATTAATGTGTAGTCCATTGAAAATTGCAACCAGAGCTCTAGAATTCCACTTTGCTTCAGCCTTTTGTTTTGAGTTCTATTGTTTCCTTGGTTTTGGTGTTCCATCAGGCTTTAGTGGAGGTTCCCAACCATCTTCAACAGCTACCCATGCGTCACTATCAATACTGTGAATCTGCTGAGCCATTTGAACCTTCCAATACCCATAGTTTTCAGGATCCAACTTCAGGGGGTTGGTGATAATGATATACTGCTGCAAATTCTCCATGTCCAATCAAGATCTTCACCTGTTTTGAATAAACGTCTTATTCGGTCGGTGTTTGGCTCTGATACCAATTGTAAGTGCAGAGAATTTGACAAAACAGATTACTGATTATAAATCTGCAGACAGAATACTGTAAACACACGAAAAACTAGATTTATTCATGTAGAACTTTTCTTACAAAAGCTTCTCACTTTGTTGGAAATTACTCACCCAGAAACCAACCTAAATCTAAATTTCTTAACCCCAAATATGACCCAGACAAGTCAAAACAGACCTCTGACGAGCTTAAACTTTTTTAGTATTTTTCTCCAAAACTCTTTCTCAAAAGCTCCAACCCTAAATTACAATGACAAAACTTATTTATATGCACGTCCTAGCCTTGGTCTTCAACCCTAGATCACGTCCAATAAAAGATTTGGTCTTATCCAATGATTTTCCTTTTAATTCAAAATTCTGTTAGAGTAGATATTCTCAATATTCACCAAATCTTCATCTTTTCTTTTTTTCTTGATATCTTCCTAATTTTTAGGAATCACTTATATCTTCACGTGCCCTCCTCACATCTTCAAAAATATTTAAAAGTACCAAAAAAAATACTCATTGAAATACTCTCAAAATACCTAAACAATACTATAAAATTGGGTCTTCGGGTACCTATTCAGTTTTCGGTTTGGATCCGGTTCTTCTGGTCCTAAATCTTTGGTTTTGATTTTTATACCCATGACTACTTTTTGTTATCAGGCTTTTTCAGGAATAAAATTTTCAAAATAAATGATCTGATATTAAATAAACAAAAATATAATAATAAATCAATTTTATTACTTTTTTGTTTGTTGATGCCAAAATTAGCATGTATATAAAACCTTTTCCAAAAAAAAAAGTAGCATGTATACAAAGTACTTTGTATGGTGACAAAAAATAAACAAAATCAAAGTACTTTGTAATATAAATATCCAATAATAACCAAGAAAGGCTAAAATTTGTAATCAAGCTTGGGAGGATAAGCTATCTAGAGGGAATAATTACATAAGTCATAGAAGGAATTGCATATTTGAAATCAAGCTTTAAATTTGATTAGTATATATGAAAATATAACATTCATAATAAAAAAAAATGTTTAAATATTTTAGGAGGATTCGAAATATGTGGAAATCCATAATTAAAATTTTAATAAGAATATTTGAACATTGATCTTTCAATCTCATTAATAAGAAAATTTTATTTTCTATATCATCATTGTAACAAAAAAAGTTTAGGGAAAGTCATCCAAAATGCCTTATCGGTTTGCAAAATTATGAAAAATGCACTATTACTGTTCACCTCATTGGATATAGACATATTTTGCATTTTTTGGGTTGAAATGATAAAATTGCCCCTTGATTTTGGAGAGAATGACGCGGTGGACAAAATAGCGCGGAAGATATGTCCATGTCCATAGATAGGAAACTGAACATGTCCATGTAACATTGGAAAAATTAGGGCCATATAAGACATATGTCCATGTCCACTAAAATGAAACTGTACATATCCATGTAACATTGGTTTATCATGGCCATATGAGACATATGTCCATGTGCACTTGAATGAAAGTGTATATGTCCATGTCCATTTGAATGAAATTGTATATGTCCATGTAACATTGGTTGATCATGGTCATATTAGATATATGTCCATGTCAATTTAAATGAAACTGTACATGTCCATGTACCACTGGGTTATCATGGCCATGTGAGACATATGTCCATGTCTATTTAAATAAAATTGTATATGTCCATATAATATTGGTTTATCATGGACAAATGAAACATATGTCCATGTCCATTTAAATATAAGACATATGTTCATGTCCATTTAAATATGAGACATATGTCTATGTCCATTTAAATATGAGAGATATGTCCATATCTAGAGTATGAGGGGCAAAAAGGTAAAATAAGTGATGATTATATCCATGTCTAGTGCGTCCACGACATTTTTAATAAAGATGAGCAATACCGGAGCATTTTTGATGATTTTACAAAGGTTTATTATATTTTTCATTATTTTCACAAAAGTTTATCATGTCCAAACTATATTACAATAACAACACAAAAAAATTCTTAAAAAGAAAATTTTTCATGTATGTTGTCATGGTAATAAAATTTTTAATATTATATTATTAACAAATAATTCTTAAATTTATATTTTTGGAGTAGAGTATAAATTATAATTGAATTGTTCTTCGCTTTCTTTTAATACTAGGATTATACCCGCGTTATAATGCGGGAGTCGGTTGTTTTGATTGGTTTTCTAAATCGTGTTTATTTAGCTTGTTAGACCCGTGTTAATATTTTAAAATACGTGTTGATATTTTAAGATATTGTTTTTGAATTGTTTTTTCCGAACCGAAATCAATCTAAATTAGAGAAACCAAACCAATATACCCAAATGGGTATAATCCTAGTAAATACCAAAATATATCCACTCAGACTCTTGGACACCGCAAGTAAGAGCTGCTTTCTTGATAGGGAAGTTGATGATGGATGGGAACTTGTGGAGAACTTAGCACAGGCTATTGATCAGTATGGAGAGGATTATAATTGGAGTATGAGGATTGGTGCTGCTTCAGATTTAGCCAGTAAACAAGCACTTAAAGCTCTTAATGAGAAGATCGATAAGTTGTTGGTGGTACAACAAAGACAAGTGCATTTGTGCGCGGCTGAATAGGTTCCAGAATGGGAGAAAGAACTGGTAGAACATGATCATATGCACACACCAAAATACCAAAATATTTCCTAAATATATGTATCTGGAACATTTAATCCAACCTGTACCGAAACCGAATCAATAACCGATATATTTTCTTATTAACTTTTAACTTTTTAAACATTTTTTTAATTTTGAAATTCTATATAAAATATCCGATCTAGAGCTCGGTCTATACCAAACTAAATTAGATGAACTGAAATGTTTCCTAAATATATGTATATGGAACCTTACATCCAACCCGTACCGAAACCGAATCAATAACCGATATATTTTTATTAAATTTTAACTTCTAAAAGCTTTTTCCATTAAATTTTATTAATTTTGAATTTTTGCATTAAAATTTGTAACAAAATCTATCTTTACCTATTTTTAAGGGTTGTTACTAACTTTAGGTTAAATTTTATCATAAAATTTAAAACATAGTCTAAATGAAAGTGTCTCCCGTTTTAATATATAAGATATGAAATTTAATAAACTTAAATTTTTGTTCAACTCCAATTTTTGTTCTATAAATTACCAAATATAATTATTGAATAAAGTGAAATGTTCACAACGGTCAGCACAAGAAAATATATTGGATTGTGACCGTAAATTCTGTCAGAAACGGTTACAAAATAGTTATTTTGTGACCGTTTCAGACTAGATACGGTAGTCGATTTGAGATGGTCATAAATTCAAAACAGGTTAATAACAGTCACAAATTTGTCATCGTTTTCAAATCGGTCAACAATGGTCAGAATTTAGTAAGGGGTAATCCGGTCAGTATATTTGTGACAAAAAACGTGATCGGTAATTTGTGATGGGTATGGTGGTCGGTAGTTTTTGACGGTAAAAGCGGTCGGTAATTTGTAATGAGAATAGTGGTCAGTAATTTGTGACAAGACAAGTGTTCGGTAATTTATGACGAATATGAACGGTCATAACCGGTCGGTTATGACCCGTCAAAAGCTGTCACAAATTTGTGACTATTTTTGACTGCTTTTGATATTTTTTTTGAATTAAATTTCATTTTGGAATACTATAAATAAATTCGAAAATCATATATATATATAATTAAAAATATATAATTTAAAATTATAATACTAATAAATAGTAAAAATTATAATTAAAATATTTATTACGAAACAAAAAAGTGAAGATTTAAAATTGTAATTTAGTTGTTCCCCGGAGGTTGAGAAGTACCCACTCCTGAGTTTGCCAAAGCTCCTGAGAAATTCTCAAAAATCGACTAAAATTATGGTAATTGACTCATAAGTACATCCGTCGGGCCTTCTGCTGTTCCTGATATTCCAAAAATCTTTTGTCTGGCGCTTGCTGGTGATGCTCCAAAACCTCTGTTTTTGTCCGAATATGAACAAACTCTTCTCGTTCGGGCTAGGATAGCTGACTCGATTGCAAACGTGATGGGATTCCCTCAGGCGTAACGAGAATGCTGAGCCCAAATGGTTTTCCTTTCGTTCGAGGAGTCAACTGGAAAAAAATGATAAAATGTAAATAATATGGTTATGTAAAAATAATAGTTAATAAAATTATTATGTTTGTAATACCTCGATTACGATTTGGTCAATCTCTGACTGAGATAGTTCCTGCGGCTCGCCTGCACCAGCTTAAGTGCATTGAAATATTATTTCATCGCTCTTTAGGACACCGAGAACCTTTTTTTTTCCTTTATATCCTTTGTCTTCTTGTTTGTGTGGGTGTCTTCTAAAAGATCGAGGAGATTTACAAAACCCATGGAAACTATACTCACATTCCAACTCAAAATCACAACTCTATATACAAAATCAAACTCTTATTCACAGTGACTAACCGTTAAATCCACGTAATCTAAACTTGATTTCAAGCAGCTTTATACAAAAACCATAACCTAAGAAGTAATCAAAAAATTTGGACAAAGATTTAGAAAACTTACATGGTTAGAGGTACAAAGGGACATAGACACAAAAGGAGGTGGAGTAAGATGAAATTGCCGGTCAACTCACCATGAAATAGCCGGAATCGGTTGAGAAACCGTGGAACACTCTCGAAATTTTTTTCTCATATCAGAGAAGAGAAACTGATTTGGTTTTTATTTTTGAGATGTATGACCGGCAAAACCGGTCGGTTTCGGTCACAAAATAAAAAAGGGACATTTGTCGTAATCACGTTGACTGTAGGTTATGTGATGGTAAAAATGGGCGCACAAATTTCCCGCCATGACCCGGCGGTTTCGGTTATTAATTATTGAACGATTGTGACAAAGTTTTTTTTACTTTCTTCAAAATTCAAATTTGAAAACCATAAATACGGACGTAACTTATAATAATTCAAGACAGCAGACAAATTTTCAGGAATTTTAAAGGTTGCCATCGAATTCTAATCAGAACCTAAGTCTTTAGCCTTTTCATCAGAACTCGTGACTGATGTAACACCGAGCTATCCAATATCATCGTCAGAGTCATCATGAATAGTAGCATCGAGTTGTTGGGTCTTATCTACACATAGATCAACACCGAGGGAATTCTCAAGTGGTCCAATAGTATCAAATGTAGTTTGCTGCATGGGATCATGATCTGTAGCTTCGTAGAGACGTCCTCGTGGGTTAATAAATGCAACAGTGATCCACCAATTTGTTCTGTTCGAGACATGCGGACAGGGAAAATAACAAACTTGGTCTGCCTATGACGCAAATATGAAAGGATCGAATTTCTCGAGCTTGCGTCTAGAGTTAATGGACGTTACACCAAACTGATCAATGTAGAACTCAGTTCCTAAATTAGGGTTGTACCAGTTACAGCAGAAAATAATGCACTTCAGGTTCAGAAGTCCCGGATACCGTACCTCTAATATCTTTCTTAAGACACCGAATATATTGTGTCACCAGATGTAGACAAAATCTCGTAATCAGAAGTTGGCCTTCGCATACCTTCTCGGAGAATTTTGAATGCATAACCACGAGTACAGTACATAGGATATGAATTAGCGACTGCGATAGGTCCCATAACAAACTCTTGTAACCATGTCGGAAACGATTGGCCAAGCAAAGATGACTTTGTTACCTACATTCGATGTGAGTTATTAATGTGTCTTGAGGGATTACAAGTAAGTTGATAACTTCGAACAACTTACAAAATAATGTAAGTAATTAGTAAAATCGTTCTCTTTGTTACCATACAATTCTTCCTCAAAGGGATGTGGATAAGCAGAGCGGATTTGGGCCATGTATAACCTAAGTTACACAAAAAAAGTAATTGATGATTTAATACGAGTTATTTATAAAAAAAAAATATATAACAACTGTGATAGTAATAACTTACCTCTCAAGTTCTCCTATCTCTTCACAGCTATTAGCAATATACATGTGCAAATGTTTTATTTCCTTTACACTCAGTTTTCGATGGTTCGATTTACCACTAAATCTCCCGATTTGAGAAAATATATCTGGAGCATACGCTGGGTATACGGGGTATTCAGCACCATCATCATGACGAAGTGGTGTACGACGCTTAGTTTGTACTTGCAGATTGAAGTACAGTGCGGAGAAGTTTGCCGTTTCTTCATTTATGCTTTGTGCAACAATGGAACCCTCCACTCTGCTTAAGTTTTTTACTTTTTTCTTCAGATGGAACATATAGCATTCAAACGGAAATGGCCAACCTAGCTTTGTATCGATAGTTAAGACACAATCAAGTTATTTGTACTATATTAAACATTTATCCACAATTGAATTACCTGCTTCGAGTGGCAGATGGATAGGTAGATGTTCCATAACGTCGAAGAACGATGAATGAAAGATCTTTTCAAGGTTACACAAGATTATTGGAATTTTCTCACTTAAGTTCCTGATTCCATCTTCGGTTGGAGTTCGGGCATATAAATCACGAAAAAAGCTCGAATCCCTGTGTCTTTTATGAAAATGTAAATAGTTCTAAGGTAATATCAGATTTACCTGCAATTGTCTATTGTATATTTCGTCGTAAAAGATAAGCGAACGCAAAAGGAAATAGTCGTTGCATAACCACATGACAGCCATGACTTTTCATACCAGTGAATTTCCTTTCCGAATTATCAATACAATTGCGCAGATTTGATGGTTATCCGTTTGGGAATTTGACTTTTTGTTTTATCCAGTCAAAAAATACCTCCTATTAAACAAAACATTAAGTTAAATTACGACAATGTAAATGATGTAGTAATATTGTAAAACGTTAAATTTTTTTCACCTTTTTTCAGCATCCAAGAAAAACATAGAACATGTCCAACTTTGCTATTTCCACGTATGAGAAGTGATTTTATATTACAAATTTCTAGTAAGTCAAATCTTGACTTTAGATTGTCTTTCGTTTCCCCTGCACATTTAGGATAGTGTTGATAAAATTCTCAAAAACATTCTTCTCAATGTGCATGACGTCAACACAATGATGAAGTTTGTGATTTTTCCAATACGGCAAATCCCAAAATATAATTCTCTTTTGCCAGTTTTGATACTCCCTAACACCGTCGACAAGACTATGACCACAACCACCAAAATCTCTAAGTTGGGTTAATATCAAACTACCATATGGTTCTGGAGGTGGACCATACATCACTTTCTTATTTTTTGTAAACAGTGTTGTACTTCTTTGGTATGGGTGATCGATAGACAAAAAACACCGGTGACAGTCAAACCACAAAGTTTTTCGTCCATGTTTCAGCTGGAATGCATTTGTGTTATCCTAACAGTGTGGACACGACAACCGACCATGTGTCATCTACCTGGACAACATTCCAAAAGCCAGGAAATTGCTAATAGTCCACATGAGAACTGCTTTCATCATAAAATTTATCCCACATGAAACGTCGTACGCTTCGACACCAGTATCCCATAACTGATTCAACTCATAAATCAGAGGTTGTAAAAATACATCAAATGATCTTCGTGGATGAGCTGGTCTTGGAACAAGAACTGTCAAGAATAAGAACTCTAACTTCATACATACTGACGGTGGTAAATTATACGGGGTAACAATCACTTGCCAAACTGAATATTGCCTCCCATGTTTTCCTAATAGACTAAACTCATCTATACATAAGCCAAGATATACATTCCTGCTTTCAGCTGTAAAATCTGGATAAATAGACTGAAAATGTTTCCACGCCTTCGCGTTTGAATGATGCAAAATCTCTCCACCATTCACCATGCCATCTCACTGCAACCGTTGTATGCTCTAACTGATATAACCTCTTCGACATATCTGCTATAGGCAAATACCACATCCAGTTGTAAGGGACACGAGTTCTACCACTACTTTCCTGGAACCGAGGTTTACGACAGAAACGACATTGCATCGCATCCGAATCAGCTCTCCAAATAGATCTTACAATTATTAATACACAAATCTATCATCTCATATGGTAATCCGAGCCCGGCAACCAATTTCTGAACTTCCACATACGAAGCCGGGACAATATTATCTTTGGGAAGACTCTTCTTCAGCAAACCAATAAACGCATCGAAACAACTCTGGTGAATTGTAATCCGTCTTGATATTCATCAACTCAGTTGCAGTCCATAATGGAGTTAATTCATCATCACACCCACTATACAAAGACTTCTTTGTTGCATCCAACATATCAAAAAAAATTTGTGCTTCGAGATTAGGTTTTTCACCTCTGTTTGCTCCGTCCTCGAATGCAGGAATATTCTCCCTAAATGCATCGTTCACCATCTGAAATGTACCAACCTTTTTTTCTACCTCCACAGTTGGTTCCACACTGAAACCATTTTTATTATGTTCACTAGTATTGCCGACATTAACCGGAGCATCAACAACTTCATGAATATTCGATTCCACACCTAAACCACCATCAATATGTTAACTGGTACCATAGATGCATCCTCTCCATGACAATACCATACTTTATGCTCAGGCATAAATCTTTTACTATATAGATTAAGCCATACTTCTTTTAATGACCAAAACCTTCTATTTTGACATTTAGGACAAGGGCAATACAACTTACCTATTTCACGAGTTAGACTTTGATTTCTAGCAAACTCTATAAATTGTTTCAGCCCTTCGCCATACTCCGTAGTAAGTAACCCTGTCGCTGGATCTATTCTTTCGTGATCCATCCATGAGCGGAAATATATATTTGACTTTTAAGAATTTTGAGATTTGATTATTGGTGGTGGAAAGAAATGAAACATGAGTGGGGATATATAGGCGAATTTATTTTGTGACCGCTTCCGAACCGTGGTTGACGGGTCGACCTAATTTCCGGTTAGAAATGAAAACGACATATGCATAATGTGTTATATTTTTTTACCGGAAATGGTCCTACTAGTCGGAAACGGTCACTAATTACCGATTGGTACACACCGGTCAGAATCGGTTAGTAATGTGTGACCGTTTCCGACTAATTTCCATTTTTATTGGGAAAAAAATTAGACCGGTCAGAAGCGGTCACAAATTATCGACCGATTCTGACCGGTGTATAATTTATGATTGGTACCGACCAGCTTTTAGTTTTTTTGAGAAACCAAATAAAAAAGGTCAGTAGCGGTCACAAATTATCGACTAAAACTGACCAAAAATATAAAAAAAACTTTAACTGATTAGAATTGATCGGTAAGTTGTGACTGCTTCAGACTCTTTTTTTTTCCTGTCAGTCTCGATCGGTATCCGATCAAAATTTTCTAACGGGTTGTTGGTCACAAATACCGGTCACAATCCGCCTGGGCATTCGGGTACCCGGATCCATCAGGTCGGGTATTTTGGGTTTTAGATATTTTGGGTTCATCTATATAAGACTCGTTCGGGTATTTTTGCGGATTCGGGTCGGATTTGGGTATTAAATTTTGGGTTTGGGTCGGATTCAGTTCTAATAAAACAACTTATTTCGGGTAGGGTTCGGTTAGGGTTGGAATCGGATATCCGAATTTTATAATCAAAATAATTCCCAAAAAATCAAAAAATAATCTTAAAAAATTATAATTTAACTAAAACATTTATAATTTTAATTGTTTTTATTATATTGATTATAATATGATTTAATTAATTAGATTTCTAGTTATAATTTCAAATATTTGTGTAACTAAAAGTATATATGTAAATGTTTGTGTAAATATATTATATATTTCGGGTATTTTGGGAATCTGTTTGAGTTTCAGGTTTTATCTGATCGATTTTGGGTACCCGTACTCTCATAATGTAAAACATGTTCGAGTATTTTATAGATTTTGGTCGGATTTAGTTACGGATATTTCGGGTCGGGTTCGAGTTTGAATCCGATATCATTTCTTGTACCGACAATTTTTAATGGTGATGAAAAAAATTGAAGAATATGATATTTTGTAAATAAGTGATATCGAATGAATATTTTTCATATAATATCCCCTAACGAAATAATTTGGAGATATTTTATTAAGTTGTATGAAAATATGTTATAAGAATCTACGAGGATGAACAAACTAATTTTCCAAAACATACAAAACCATCTGACAATTTTTATAAATATTTTACTTTCAGTAACTTTAATAATAATTAAAATTTCAGGTGATCGGGTCACGCTGAATATTGTATAGATCCAATAATACCCCTTATTTTATATCATATTTTATTATAAAACAATTTCATGACCTTAGACATAGATTTCAACTTATTAGTTGAACATTAAATAAACTTTGGTAAAATCATGAACCAAAAACAAACCAAAAAAATAAGGGGTTTATTGGAGAGTCAATTTTAATAGATTTTAATAGATTTAGAAATCTTTACAAAATTATATGTTATTCAATCTATAATTTTAAAATCTATATTCAAATTATGGATTATTCAAGCTTTGTATAATTTTAAAATCTAGTTTATTGATTTTTAAATTCACTTTTATTTGATTTTAAAATCTAAAAATTCTATATAAATTTAGAAATCCTCATAAATTTCTAAATCCATTAAAATTCACCCTCCAATAAACCCCTTAAAAAGTTTTAAAATTTCAGTTACAAGCTGACATGAAGTCGAAGCCTTATACATAGATTCCAACTCCACCATCATAATAATCTTATCATTTTTCGTGTCATTTGTATATAGAGAAATTGTAGCCGACTTTAAACAAAGTGCATGTTTGAAAATGTAAATGGCGGTTTGCTTCTCTTCTTGTGTTCCTTCATAGTTTATCCATCGAAGAGTTTCAAGATACAAGCTCAAGCATTCAGGAACAGATGTCAGTTCATAATCTTTAGATACTGAACACATTCCAAATTTGAAACATCTTATATCTCTCTGAGTAGTGATCTAAAACCATATAAAGACAACGAATTAGATTAAATCAAAGCATTGGAAACATATGACTAAGAAGGAAATTTTGAATTTTTACGTTGTTAAGCTTGAGAGACCGTAACTTAGGACAACTTTTTAGAGAATACATCAACAAATTCTCATGAATTTTTTGGTAAATGTGTACTTCGAGATGAAGAACTCGGTTGAAGATTAATTTATCTCTAGCATGAAGACTCTGCACGCTCAAAAAAACAACAACATAGTTATAACTTATTATAAAAGTATATGGTATGACTAATGAAGCAAAAAACATAAATCAAGATCTAAAGAGTTTTACCATTGATGGATTCAAAGATGCTCAACTAAAGTAAGAAACTTTAGAAGCTTCCCAGGATTTGATTCAGGATTAACAAAAACATCCGCCTTTACCAAATTTGGCATATCCTCTTCAAAATTTAGAGTAATTTGAGGATCCAAGATGTGTAAGTAATTCAAAGAAGAAGCAATAATCTTGAATCTCGTCTTTACATTATATTGGCCTTCCTCTACAGTGAAGGATAATCTACGTAGAGAAGGTTTTATTATGGAGAATAGAAAATCGAGCCGGTCATTTAAAAGACTTTGAATAAAGAGATCTTCGAGAATAGGGCAAGATAACAAAAGTGCACTAAAATCATCTCCAGTCGAGAATTTCACACATTCGAGGTATAAACTTTTCAGGGACCAAAAGAAAACTGGAGAACTAGCAGTATCAAGACGAATATTGCCTTTGAGTTTCAAAACAACTAGTGTTTGGAAAACTCTAAGATTTTTTGGAAAACTAATAGCACTGTAACGAGCATTGATTATGATCTGAAAGACAGTGGCACGACTACTTCGAACAATCAAAGAATCTATTTTGTCATCTTCCATAAGCTTGATATTAAGGGTTTCAAGAACTGGACCTTTATGTAATTGCAAGACCGTGCTTAAAAAATGATCGAATTTAATGAAAGCAATTTTTGGGAAAATATTTCGATCAAAATGAAGTAATGGCATCATCGTCCACAAAGATCTCCATCGTTTAGACAATACGCTTGTGGCTATTGCATCATGTACCGGAATTAATAAGAGTATTCGGATAAGCAAATCATCAGGTAAGTGACTGATTATATCAAAAGATGTAACCTTTTGGATAAGCAAATCATCACGTAAGTGGTTGTTTCTATCTGAACATGTAACATTGTTTTCTTTTTTTTTTTTTATCAAAAGATGTGTAATCCTTTTGATTCTCAATATTATTTTAGCTATCATCTCTCAAAAATAAGCAGAAATTAGAAAGAACAAAATAGTTAGATTGAAGAAGGAATAAAACTCTAATCTTTAATTCAATCAATCGCTCACTCAATCGTTTATAAAAGGAGAAAATAAATTATAATTCTTGTTAAGCTTTTTTACCTTTTTCATCGGTTAAACTAAATGTAATTTTATTCTAAGAGTATTTAGTCATTTTGAAAAATTCAATTTGAAAAAGTCATTTTGAAATTATCTAAAGATGTAAAAGACTTTTTGAAAAAGATAGAGTCAATAAACATTGTAGAGAAAACAATGTATATTTTCCCATTTTAACCAAAAAAAAAGGTCCAAAAAATTAGCTCTATATAGAAAACTAGAGATCTACGTAATAGCTTCTCATTTGAATCTACATCCAACTCATATCATTCGAAAGTTTAAACTGTTCAATAATTTTTTAAAAAAATCTTTTGTAAAGATTAATTTCATCCTATTTTAAACACACATATTTTATATATGAACCCTTTAATGCGATCAAAGTAAAGACGAAAGAGTAAAGAACCAACAAGTAACCATACGTGAAGATCTTCATTGTTTATATCTTCAAGTTTCTTCGTTTCCCTATTAAGCTTGCAGCAGATTACACTTTTTTGTGAGAATCTCCTAAAGTTTTGGTTAATATTAATACTCGTGATATCTCATTCCTTGTAGATAACTTATTGTAAAGTGATGAGAGTTTGTGATGATAATGTTTTGTATTGACTCTCATAAAGTTGAATATATTACACAATTTTATATGAATTGATTTAACATAATTACCCTAATATAGTGACAATAACATGGGAAAATTTAAAAAATGTCCTTCTTGACATATCCCTTTACAAAACATATCTTTTCTTTTAGAAATTGAGAAAAAGAAATAAACATGAGGGACACTTTTTTAAAAATAGCATGTCAAAAAAGACATTTCTTAAAATTCTTCTAATATAAATACGAATCTCGATAATATATTCACAATCATTAATACTATATATGAATATTCTTAGATACTTCTACATAACAAAATTAAGTTTTTAATTTAGTTTACCCTAATTCAAAATATAGACTGTATATTGTTTCTACAGTGAAATTATACCATATTAATTTTATCTATGAAACTCATAAAAAAATTTTATTTTATTTTAACATGTGATTTTAAAATGATATTTTTATTATTATATTAATAGATACTACGTAAATTATAAAGTGATAGAAAATTGCAGTAGACATAATTTTTTTGAAGTAGAAAGATTGAAAGAGGTTTATAATTGATTGCACTTGACTAGACCTTTCAAAATGTGAAATGTGAAAATTTCATCTTACATCATTGTGAAAATTGCGATAAAACAGACAGAACGTTTCAACATACATAATTTTCTGAGAATTGAATTATGGTTGAGCTTCATTATTGATTCCACTAAACAAAACCTTCACATGTAAATTTCGAATGAGTGATGATATACCATATACGGTGATTAGTTTATAATTTTATGCGATCCATAAATAAAATAAAAATAAAAATTGCAAAAGACAAGTTTGCAATAACAAAAAGTTCAAAACCACAAAAGTCACTAGAGACATAATGATGTGATGACTTTGTCAAGTTCTCTCAACCATCCAAAATGGCCATGAGAATTAAGACATTTATTGACCTTACATCTCATTCATTCACTATTTAATGAATAAGAATCTCATATTCACTTTATTCAACTCTTTCTTTCCCCCTTTTCTCACGCATCATTGTCTTCTGACTATATACCAAACCTCTTACTCATAACCTCTTAGAAATTCGGTGTATGGATCGATAAAATCTCATTTATTATCCAAACTCTAAACTGTGGGATTACACGTCTATCCAAAGTTGAGTGTCTACATGAATTCTTTAAATTCGGTGCATAAACATGTATTTCTTTCCTCTTTATTATATAACATAAAAAAAATTATATATGAAGCATGAGGAACATAATAATTTAATGAAAATAGAATTGAAAGTATTATAATATAAAAAGTTAAACCCACAAAGTGTATTGTAGCCCCATACTTACATTTCCTAAAGCCAAATCAATCAGGTATATTGTCGTGCATATGTGCAATAACCATCCATCATGTCGATAGAGACGAGTGGACCATATTTTCCACGAGAAAGTCTTTTAAAAGAACAGAAACATCGACTAAATGAGAAGTCATTATTAGTCACATATAAAACAATTTTGGCACACAATTATTTTCAAAATTGATGTGTTCTAAACTATTGAGTCTGGTTTGGTTACTGTATTCGTTAAAATTAAAAAGAGCTTACTGTATGCATTCGTCAATAATGAATGCTTGGCAAACCAAGAATCAATTCAACTGTTGAAGAATTAGATAAAGATAGGAAGCATCTTTGGAAGTTTGACGAAAAGAATATGAATTTCAGAACCTGAAAGCTTTATAAGAGGTTCAAATCAAGACAACCAAATTTGAAATCTAATTATTCTAGATTCTAAGGAAGATAACAGACACTCAACTTGAGTCTTGAGATGACTTATAGCAGACTAACATACCGCAGAAACTTAGGGTCCAGTATGGATTTTGTGGCCTTAGAATTTCTTTCTTTTGTGATACAATGATAGCATTCAAAGTAATATCTATAGCTAACCTAGTGTAAATGATTTGGTCCAGTTGCTTATGTAAAATTTTGAATCAAATGAATTTTTTAAAAAGATTTTAAGTTGTTGATAGTTTTTTAAGTTCGATTTAGATTAATTTTATGAGTAAAAGTAAATTAAACCTATTAAAACCGTATTACGATGGTAAACAATATATATTACCACGAAAATACCAGATAGTATTAGATGCACTTCAACTAAGACGTCTCTGATGATAAAGTGAAAGATTTTGAAGACCTTTAGATTTTATGTCTCAAAATATTTATGGGATATACAAGTTTCAAACTCTTATTTCAACATATAGTACCAGTCTTAGTTTGGAATTCATTTAATGCTATATGATAGTTTTTGTGGAGAAATTGAACAGTTCCAATTTAGAATAAAGTAGTTTCGTATTAGGTTCTTTTTATAGAATCACATCCATATGTCCGAAATGAACAAGACAACAAAATCATAAAGATTGTCCGAAACCCACGCTTACAAGACCTTCATGAAAATCAAAACATTTGCAGTTGGTATATTGGGCCTTTTCTCTTTGTTTGAGTAACTTACATTTATTTCTTAGGCCTTTTGAGAGGTTGTGTTACCTTGTAGTGAAGAGGCTGAGCAATAAAGAGTCTTAGAAAGCAATAAAAGCCAGTGCATAAACTTTGCTTCATCTTCACAATCTCATGCTTCTGCTTTAAGCTTAACTTTACATTACATTGACACAAAGAGAAGTTTCTCTTTCTCTCAAAAGAATCACTCAAATCAACAATGAAACAACAGATCAAAAAACATTTTTGGAAAATTTTGATAAGTGATTTTAACAGAACAATAAAGGAATATTTACATCGTTATTCTTCATTCTGAGTTACCAAGAACTCCTAAATGCATACTAACTGTACACTGTAGTTCAGCAGCCTGTAACTCACACTCCTTTACCAGAACTGAGGAAACTCATAGATGAGATTTTTTGTACAAGAGTTTCAGCAACTTGACTAGCTGAAGGTCTTAGAGATGGTTTGCTACTGATACAGAGTGCAGCAACATTAAGCATTGTCTTTACCTCATCGATATCGATACTGTCCCTTGACAACTTCGGGTCCAAAAACTGTCTCACCATGTCATCTTCAATCTCTACACTCGAATTCGACATCTCATTGATAAGTGGAGCAGCTATATGCACTAGCATCTCACGCTTCTCAGCGGAAAAAGCTTCTTTTCCTGAAACCAACTCAAGTACCACTACTCCAAACCCATACATATCCATCTTTTTCGAAGCGATTCCGGTTCTTAAGTAGTGAGGGTCAGTATAACCTAAAGATCCCACCATTTTCACTTGTCTGGATGACATTGTAGGAGGCTGAATCATTGAAGAGAACCCAACTTTAGCTGACCCGAAATCGCAGAGCTTACAATCATAGTTATTATCGAGGAGTATGTTGGAAGATTTAATGTCTCCGTGCACAATCTGTGGGATACATTTCTCATGAATGTGTTCAATAGCTTGAACTAACTGAAAGGCAATAGTAATACGATTCTTCCATGGTAAAACTTGCTTGATGTTGCTATGCAGCTTCTCTTGTAGATTCCCTTGAGGAAGATATTCAAGAAGAAGAGCACCATTTTCCTCTGAAATAGGAAGAACACCAGTTTATATGCAATCAAATGAAAGATCAAGACATTGATTCTATGAATTTGATCAAAAGCTCCAAACTTTGTAAAACCCATCAAATAATCTATGAATTGGCTGAATCAAGGTTTGAATCAAGACAACAACACAATTGATCAATCCCTAAACTTTGTCGGATCTGTGATTTGAGAAGCAGTACCTGAATCATCGAAATAGCCAAGAAGCTGGACAATGTTGGGGTGTTGAAGACGGAGCAAGATATCAAGCTCGAGTCTAAAGACAAGGTAAAGACGGTGGCTACTAACGTGAACCTTAAGAGCCGCCTTGTGAGATCCAGTCAAACAAGCCATGTAGATTCTACTATAGCCACCAGAACCAATCAGTCTAGAGAAATTACAAGTGAGAGTTTCCACATCATCCCAATTATAACAGATCACACCAGATCCTTTACTTCTGGGTTTATCAGTGATCTTCGGTGTTACATCGAATCTAACACAATTCAAGAAACAAGCCATTGAGAGAAAGTGAGTCTCTTCTGGATTTTTTTGCTTCGAAAGTTATGGAATTGGGGACAATGAGATTGTTATGTTTGAGAATAAGAAGAAGGAAAAGGTTTAAACATTGAATTGGGAGGCAGAGTTTGACCGGATTGTAGGAAATCTAAATCAGCCATTTTCGATGTTGAATGAAACTTTCCACACAAGGAGCTGCTTCTGACGTTCTAACAACTCCTTTGCTGTCTTTCAACTTGGTTTTTGTTCTTTCTTTACTTTTTCTTTTTTGGGACGAAGCAACATTTCTCTCATTTTTTTTCTATTTCTTTTTCTTTTTGGACATTTGTTAATTATTAGTGGAAACAGTGAGAAAATAGTTTTTATATAAACTGCGATCACGTCACGTCCTTTATTTATGAAATCTCTTTATTAATTTTTTTCTCAGTCATGTATATAGCTGAGATTTTATTTCAGTGTACATATATATATATATATATTTTTGGCGTAGAATAACAGAAGATCTTTCACATATATCTGTTGAATTATGCAGCATTAAAAATACCTAAAGACGCTCACTTTGTAGACACACAAAAGATCAATTTGTAATCTCTGATTCACTCTATAAGGAAATCCAGCTCGTTAAGTCTACTATATCCGGTGTCATTGATTTTGGACTTTATAAGTTTAGCATTTCTAATTAGAATAAACTCTACCCTCTCGAGAATATGAATAGTATCAAAAAAGAGATGAATGTACTATTATGATAATTACAGAGTAAGGACATTACTCTTTTATGTAATTGATCTCATTATTCATTTTCGTTGAAGCAATATAAAGTAGTCAACTTGTTTCTCGCAGTTTTTAAAATCAATAGGAAACTTGGAGAGTTTCTTATGAAAACGATCAAATAGCTCATCAACAATACCGTCTCCGAAATAGTCTTTTATGATCGTAGAGAGAATGGCTCTAAACATGGAAGCGATGAAATTGTTAGATAATGACATATTCTCCAATGGATGAGTTATAATCTCCATCATCTCCATTGAGAAACTTCTGTTTTTTCTTATCTCTTTCTCCAATTCACTAAACCGCGGAAAATACACGGGCAAGTTGAACAACTGCATCTTTTCCTCGCTTGTTACTCCCTACAAAGGACCAACACTTAAAATAATTACAAGCAATAGTTCTCATGAGTTAATGTGTTAGTGCAACTCTAAACTCTCATAATCTTTTCCTAAGAAAATTTTCTGGAATAAAATCAATAAGAAAATAAAAACAAAAATTTTTGCCACAATATTTTTTCAATAGTTGTATCGAATTTTTTTTAAACAATATCACGTAAGGAAAACTTGACTTTCTAGATTTAAACTCGGGTGGGAAAGGTAACAGATGTGGTAGTTAACCACTAAGAAAAATCCTAAAATAACCTTTATAATGTTTGGGGAAATCCCTTTAATCAAGTGGTTGAGTATCACCTCTAATATTTTCCAATCTGGGTTTGATTTTAGAGAATTGGATTTGTTCTACGTGATATTGTTGGGGGTTTGACTATGAATCATGTGTTATTGATCCAATTGTTTTGACAAAATAAAAGATATAATGTTTTGACGGTTTGATTAAAAAAACAAGATAGTAAAAAGGCTTTGGGATTAAATGTTTTACCGATTTAACCATATCATTAAGACAATCACCGATCATCTCCACCACAATTCCTTGCCATGTCTTAAACATGGGGACACCATCGGGCAAACATTGTCCTAAAACAATCATTAATCCTCCTGGAACAATCTCCTCGGCTCTAGCTTCAAGAAAGACTTCCATATCTTTCGTGAATTGGACTTGGTAAGCTTTGGTCACTTCTTCTATCATATTATTACAATGAATGTAACTTTTGTTCCAAGCAAGAGATTTCTTGTCACATACGGCTCCAGGAACTTGGGAAAGCCAGTGAGTGGTGTAAGAAGTGTGTCCAATGTGGATGCTATTTCTTGGTAACACTCGGCCATAGAAAGATCCTGGAACTCCGACCAAGAAATATTCTGGTTCAGATGAAGATCTCTGAGTTCTAAAAAGTGTATTGAAGTCATTGTTGGATTGATCATTGAAGAATACTTGACACTCTAGGCTAGTTTCGTTGCCTTCCTTCATATGTTTGAATTTCACCGTATCGATTATAGTTTGAACTGCATGAAACGTATTAGGTCCAATAGAACAACCAAAATCCCCGATTCGAAAAACACAAAGATAAGAATTCGGGTTTAGGAGATTGAGTTTTTCTAAAATGCATTGCTTTGTTTTTTCTTCAGCCCCATCTATAGCTCCTTTCTGTATCACAAGTGGTGGCTCATTAATAACCACCGCTCATTGGATACGATTGCGAAGATGTTGGCATCAAACTGTGTTTTTGGATGCCCATGAGGTTAATCTCTCTCAAATTTTGGCAATCTTTGTTCAAAGTATAAACAAATCAAATGAAAAACAGGTTATATAGAACGGACCCATATCCGATCCAGGACTGAAATATCTTAAATCGTTATCAATTGAAGATAAGGTTGGAACTCGAAACATATGATCATGTTTGGTACAATTGGAATTTGCTGGCGAAAAAGAAAAGGGTTAAATGTATGGTCTAAACATTACGTACATATTAAGATGATGACTGATAATGATAGCTATTAGCTGGTCAGTGGTCACACTATCACTGCAAGACAAAGCAAATTTTATTTTCTGACTACACTGCTGATCAAAAACGTGGGAAAAAGTTTTTGATAAATTATCTACTGTTATAAACTGAGATAATAAAAAACTTTACTCAATATAAAATTTTGATTAGGCCAACAAAATTCTTTAAATTCTAGAAAGACGTCAGAGAAAATTTTTTCTTATACGGATTTAGGAAGTATATATGAATATATTAAATAATGTTTCTATATATTGAGATGAAGTCCACACTAATTATAATTCGTTGACTTTTATTGATGACTCACTACAAGAAAACAGGGTTTTTGCGATGGAAAATAACCTCACAAGGGCGTCGCAAATCGCCATTTGAGACGGCCTTGCGACGCCAAACAATTCATTGCGAATCGTTAGTCGCAATCAGTTTGTGTCGCAGAGACATCGCAATTTTTGTGACAGACAAAAAACGTCGCAGAGGCGTTAGTATGTTGAAAATGTGATGCGACGGAAGAGACGTTGCAAATGGTACATCACAAAATTCAAGGCACAAGGGATGCCTGCGATACCGCCGTTTGCAAGAGAGTTGCAAGGCGTTTTTTGCGAGGTTTATGCGACGTACTGCTTGCAAAATTT
>OVAX01000443.1:0-81185 GCA_900406405.1 Lepidium africanum
TTTTTTTTTCTCTCAACTTTTTTTTTTCTCTCAACTTTTTTTTTTCCCGTTTTCTTTTATGTGTAAAAGGGGTGGAAACATGATCTATATATACAATTCATTTGTCACTAATTTGGGACTGATTAGCGACTGATTTTAGCGACTGAAAAATCAGTCCCTACATTTACGGTTACTTTAGGTAAGAAACACCAAAAACGTGTCTACCTAACACATTGGGACTGTTTTGCGACTGATTTTAGCGACTAATCAGCGACTGATTGGACCGTCCCAGATCAGTCGCTGATTAGTCGCTAATTAGCGACTGATCTGTGACTGATACCTTCAGTCGCAGATCAGTCACAGATTAGTCGCTAATTAGCGACTGAATTGCACCTAAATGTTTTAGTCACGAATTAGCAACAGATTTCACACTGATTTTTTTTAGTCGCAAATCAGNAACAGATTTCACACTGATTTTTTTTAGTCGCAAATCAGTCTCAAATTTAGCGACTGAATTTTTCAGTTACAATATTCAGTCGCTAAATGCATGTTTTCTTGTAGTGAAGCTTGAGTACCACTGCAAGAGATTGTTCTCTGTGTTTGTGCAAAACAACCTAGTGACCATCCAATGTTATGCTTATTTATATGTCATGTAATGTGTAAGCGCGCCTCATTTTGTAAACTCTTGTCCTTTATTGCCCAACATCTTTTTCACATAATTTTGCAGCTAACATATATGTTTCCAGCTAACAAATATGTTTGCATCTAATAAATAACTTACGGCGGACTTTGTATATTTTCTGATTGCAAGACAATGTTTAAAGTTATATACAAAAAGTTAAGTTAGCTGCATATATTGTCCACAATGTGAGAAGATTGTTGTGGTTACTTCATTAATGCAGACGAGATCAACTACGGGTGGAGTGTTCTCTAATATCCCCCGGACCCTCAAATATATTATTGCCTTCATAATCAAGTCACGCATAGCCCGTTGCAACGCAATTTAAATGAATGTCCTTTTGTCTCAAAAAAAAATTCTGCTAGCTGGGTAACGTTTGCAACATTAATGTTATATGCAAAACATTAATGTGCATGTAAATATATATTTTAACTGCAAAATTTTTTCGGTCAATAAACTTCAGAACTGGGTAAGTGTTATGTAGATAAACTATTAGAGTGTAGTTCATAAAGTGTAGCCAGACTTTACTTTACAACCGGTAATACGATAAGCGAGAACTTGACATATCTAATCTACTCCTTGTATGTGCCTCTAACTCTTGTATAGCTTCGCTGAGATGTCTTGTTTGCGGGTTCTCGCTTGGAACCTCCCATCTTTGTTACCACACATTAGTTCATATTATTTTTACAGCAACTTTATTCATTTACATCTAACAAACTATTTTACAGCTACGACATAACTTACCAACAATTTCTCCCTTTTTTTCAACCAAAATAAGTGAAATATAACAATACATCAACAATATTATTTATAGTTAATTGTATATTTTATTTTAAAAATTAATTGGTTGTGGTATAATTAGCTAATAAAAATTAATTGGTTGTAGTATAATTAGCTAATCACTTAATACTTAATTAAAAAATTAATATCTCATGAAATTAGCGTAATTGTAATAATTGGTTGTAGTATAGTTAGCTTATAAAAATTATGTAACAAAAGTGACTACATGCCACGTACCCCAAATGTCACGAAAAGAAAGGAAAATAAAATATATGTAATACAATTACTCAAAATTCCTCACCCAATTCCTCAATTGCAACTGGTACAAATTTTAAAATAATTCAGCTGAATACAATAATTCCACACATTCAGCTGAATTCCATGATTATCAGTTAGCCCCTATAAGTTGTCAGAAAGAAAAAAAAATCGACTATAAACTTAGGAAATAGATATGTATTTTTATTTGTGTTGATAACGGAAAAAATTCTATACCTAAACATAAATCTAAAATCAACAAAAGTGGGTTTTCTTGCCAAGACATAGAATTAGTCAAAAATGATTTTTTGCATACATGTTAAAGGTCCGATCCTTTGGGTGGGTTGTTTGGATGTGCAACAAATGATTTTGCACATGGCCTATGTCCAAAATAGATATTTTTTTTTATATTTAGGGCCCAAATTTTTAAAAATATAAATAATGTCCATATACTAAGACCTTTTTATTTCTATTTTGCACCAAACCCATTTTTAAATTGAGCCGGGCATGTGTTTGTATAATTTAATGCTTCAATTTGCTGCATACCTAACACATTTTATCAAACAACCGGAAATTCATGTTTTAGTTTGCTATAAATGATTATGAAAAATTCACCATGAATCATTATGTTGGTGTGTCAAAAAGAAAAATCATATCAGTAACTTATATACGTACGTGTTTTGTTTATGTACATATGTATCTTGTGTTCATATCATTCGCCTAGGTCGAATAGACTGACTTGACCGAAATTTTATATCCACGCTAAAAGTAAACGATGATTGAACCTTAGACCACCTCCAATAAAGTATGTTAGAGCGGTTCTTAGAGAGGTTTTTAGGTTAATAAAAAAAAAAAATTCAAATAAGAGTTTTTAGCGTAAAACCGTCTCTTAGTAAAGAGATTTAAGAAATGGTAAAGGCTCATAGGTGTCAGTCTCTGATTGCACAAAGGTTTTTTCAGAAATTGTAAATCGAAAACTTTGTCGTTCCTTCTCCTTATCGCTCTTCAGTTCTAAATTCGATTCATCATCATCTCCATAGCTGTTTCATCATGTTTGCTTAGGAATTGTTCAAATCCAAAAATTAGCTATTCAGTGTTAATGTATATAGTTTACGGTTTAGTAAACCAATGTGANAGAGAACTAGGAAGTTTGAGAAGAAGGGAGTGGCTCTGAACCATGAAATCAAACCCGATACAGTCCCGAAGCTCCAGGAAGCTTTACCGGCTCTGAACAATGAAACCAACGCTGACCTCATCGGCAAGATGATGTCTCTGCCTTGGCGATCCTATGATCCTAACCTCATCCAAGAACCCACTGTTTACAGGTTTCTTTTTGTTCTGTTTTGGAAAAATCTTTTTACAATATTATTCTGGAGATTTTAGTTTAATTTCTGGGTTCAAATTCCGATTAAGGTTGAATGAAGCATTGATGCATTTCGGTGAGAGTCTAAAAGAGATTATCAACGAAGATTTCGGCGAGGGCATGTAAGTTCTTGATGCAATAATTAATGAACGTAGATTGGAATTGGTTAATTAATAACTTGGACGATTTGAATAAATTCCTTTATGTTCTTAGTATATATTGACTTGGTTTGATCGTTGCTTAAAGGATCAGAGTTTAGTGAAATTGCTTCATTTTGTTCATATGGTGAGGATTGAATTGAAAGTTCTTTGTTTTGTTGGCATATGTGTTTATTGTCGATCATATAGACCTTGTGAATGTCGAAATTTTAGTCGTTTAACACTTTATAGCTGAACAAGAACTAATTTTGGATTATGGGTCTGGTTGGTTAGAGGAAAAGCTGGAAATGTCAAAATTTTATTGGATTTGTTCAGGTCCATGTTAAGAGGGAAATGTCGTCATTTCGATAGTTTGTAAGAAATGTCGTCGTTTCTCTGCATTCAATTGTGGTCTCTTGTTTAGTTGGCTTCTCCAAGGGCCAATTTTTGTCTATGAGTGTGAGAGTAATATTATCTATATCGGCTTTTGTTAGTTCGTTTAGTGTCAGCTAAACCTGACTCTTTGTAACTTTGTCTGTGTGGTTTGTTTAGCATTATAGCGAGACTTCTATTGATCTGTTGACAAAGTTAAAGGAGTGGATGGTAACGATCGCGTGGTTGTGATACTTGATGGGAAGTATCTTGCGCATTCCGAACAGGTTAGCGATTCATCTATAATGCATCTTGACATACAGATATATCTTTACATATCAATGAAGGCCTTATTGTAAGGCCTAACGTATTTCGAAAATTTAATGATATGACAATATTTGATACAAAAAATGTGTTTTTATTTTTGTTTTCAACAAAAAATTTGTTGTAAACAAACCACTAATCAATATCGTTAAACACAAACTTTATCTCATATTTTTGAGGTAGAAATGGTCACACGTCAGGTTATGATTAGAACATAGAGGAAGCATTGAAATCGAGCAAGGTGCCTGAAGAAATGGTAAAGCAAGGTGACTCTGACAAATATTGGTCTCCTCATCCTCGAACGGGTGTCTTTGGACCTTCCTCTGCTTCAGCTACCAACACAATTGACGAGAATCGTGGCGATCAGGAGGACTCAGTCATGGAAGAGAGCTTGGTTTCGTCAAACTGGTCTTGAAGATTTGGACAAGACTCACCATTCTTAGCAAATACAAACTATTCCTTTATGTGTGTTTTCTGAATGTTGTAATAAACTTTGAAATAAAACTGTTATGTTGTATGAATGTTTCGCTTGTTTTTTCTTTTCTGGATCTGAAAATTACTCTTGGTTCTTATATTTTTACATAAATACGAGCAATTATAACAACAAACATAATTGGCAGAAGCGAGCAGCAATGTCATTACTTCCTACATACACAATGTATGCCATTCAAACAATCATACTCAAAATATAAAATGAAGTTTTCACTTTTTTTTCTCCAAAACTGAATATATTAAAGACAGAGAACCATAGAGATCGGTTAGATTCCAACCAAAAAGGGACTAAAAGATATCCAAATCGATTACAACCGCACAAATAGCAAAGAGACCAAACAAAGAGAGATCCACAAGTAGAATGTCAAAAAAAGGAAACTAAAATAGAAGAAACTAAAATAGAATGTAAAAAAAAAAGATCATGGCAAGGCCATTATCGAAACTTGAAGCAGAAGTAAACTTTGAAGCTTCTTGGAGCTTAGTTTGATGATTCACCATCAAAGTCGGGATAGCATTTTTGCTTCGTTTCCCTTTAAATGAACACTTGGACTTCTTGTTGCGAAGAGTTGGTTGCCAAATCAAGCTCAAAGGTGGTAGAGAAGGTTTCAAAATCTTCATTTTGGTTCAAAATGTCTCGTACTGTGGTTGAGAGAGTGGTGAGTCCATCAAGTCTGTCAGCCGTTGTCCTCCGTATGTGTTCTAACCGGAGTTAGCACAATAAATATTTGTATTAACGTGGATCAAATTCTTTGTTTATTGAATATGTTTTGAGATGAATACAACGGGAAATATAATGAATTCTCTTCAAAACGCCTTAAAATCTGTTTTACTCTGCTCCGCTCCATAGTTCAAAGTGCTTTGGGTGCTCTGAATGCTTAAGATGCCTTCTCTTTAGGCCAAACTATTTTATTTATAGGCTTTAATCCTTTTCCTCAACTAATAAGGATTTCCGCTTTGCCCTTATAAATTCAAGATCTTATTCCGAATTTTCAAGGACTTTCCTGCGAATTTTAGGCTATCCCGTAATATTCTAGAATCCTCGTTATTGGGCCAAAAGCGCTTTGGTTAAAAACAAACTTTTTTGAGGGGCGAAACCTACCTCTAACAGTTGTCCCCCCTAATTGAATGACTTAAATAAAGTCTTTGAATTTAAATCTTTACTTGTTAGCTTAGTGGATATCCATAACTTTTTATTGTTGTTGGGCCTTATCTTGGCCCACCCTTTTACTTTTACCCTTTTATAAAAGGGGTTGTCTTCACTCTTCATTTTTAGTGCGATTTGAATTTTGTTTGCTTCCTCTTACGGTATTCCGCATCTCATCCGGCTCGGCTCATAAAGCAAAATCCGGTTCGGCTCATCAAGCAAAATCCGGCTCGGCTCATCAAACCAAATCCGGTTTGGTGTGGCTATCTTTTCGTCGGGTTCGGCATTGTCATCTTTTGGTGGGTTCGGCCATACCTTGTCCTTTATCCTCTTTGAATTTTGTTCGTTCCTCCTTTGCCATTAGTGATGTAATGGATTCAGCCTATCATTCGTTTCCTTGATTTATTTATGTTTTTGAAATTTATTTTTTTATTTCAGCTCTTTGTTGTCCCCAAAGGATAATCCGACTCGGCTAAGCAAACATTTGTGGCTTCGGTAAATAGGTAACGGGTTCGGTCTCTTTTCTATTATTTTGCGTTTTTGATTTGGCAACGTTGTTTCATCGATGTTTTTTATCATAATCCCATCATTTATTTCAGATTCGTTTTTCGCTCGGTCTTTTGGTGTGAAATAGGTCGTTGACGCATTCCGACAATACTTTGCAAGCTTGTACTCTCAGTGGCCTCAGTTTTTATCTGTTTAAGGTAACTACTCTGATATATATTTTTTTACTCAATTTGGATAGGTTTGGTATAGTCATTGTCTTGTTAAGTCTTATAAAGTAGTGGTTCGGGTGAGTTTGGTCTATCTTCGATCATTTATTCAAGTCTTTCAAGAGTTCTTAATTAGATTGCAGATTTGCGTTAGTATCCTTCGTGACTTGGTCATTTCTTCTCCAGATTACGGATTGCTCGTCTTACTTCGGGGTAGGTTTTCTAGTCCATTTGTCACTTTGCGTTTCTTAGGTAATCTTTTAGGAATTAACGTCCATCTTTTGCTCCTAAATTTTCAGGTTGTTATGTCTGATCAGTCGAGTTCTTCAGGATCTAGTGAGGGTAGTTTGTCATCAGATTCCTCATCCGAATCTGGTTCATCATCGAGTTATGGGTCGTCAGAACTTGATATTGTGTCTCATCATGGCAATCCTGTCGATATCGGGCTTACTTTTTCGTCTAAAACGGCTTCTCGTCAGGCTCAGGTTGGCGTTGGGAAGAGAAGGTCGGGTCAGTCAGCAAAGGCCAGGAGACGTAAGGTTTCTAAGAGAAAAGATAAACCGATTCGGAAGCAGAGGCCTCGCATTGACGAAGAAGTGTTGATTCCTTTGGTAAATGGTAAAATTCCGTGGGATTGGATGATCAATCTTGGCATTCCTCATTCTAGTATGACATCAGTTGAAGTTAAGGAAATGACCCAATTTTCCACTTCAATAACCACTGCGTTAAGGGTCTCGAGGGCAATGCATCGTTATCCATGGGAACCTTTGTCAGGATATTTATGCTTACATGAGGACTACTTCTTGAAGTGTGGTCTTTGGTTTCCTTTGCCAAGTCTTCTTATTGAGTATTGCAGGCAACGTCGGATTGCTATTTCCCAGCTTACTCTGCCTACAGTCTGCAATATGGTAGCTTTGCTGGTGATTGGAGCCTCTTTAGGTTTTGATGTTGATTGTGACCTTTTTGAGGCTATGACCACGATTATAAAGAGCAAAAAGTTTGATGGGACTTTCTTTGCAACTATGAGGCTTAAATACGCCATTTTGAGTGATAAACCGTCTAAAGTGTCTGATTGGAAGGACCGTTACTTTTTTGTTGAAATCAACAAAGCTTCGGTTCCTGATGTCACCGCCGATTTTAGATCTTTGTGGTCTCCTATTATGGGTAGTTGTTGGTTCTTTGTTTTTAATAATGTTTTTGAAGATGTTTAATGTTGCTTATCTTTAATTTTTTTGCAGTTCGTCATCAACTTACTCCGGATTTGTCTCCTGCAAATTTAGCCCATTTTCAAGAATTTAAAGATATTGAGTTGGTTTCATGGACTAGTCTCCTTAAGCAACGCAAAAAGTGGGATATTCCTTGAATCGTTGTAGGTTCGATCTGCTTTCTTATCTTTCTTCCGATATCTTCTAATGGGAAGTTTCTGAAATTAAAATCTTTAAACAGCTTCCTACAAAAAGATGGGAGAATCCGATGATACTCCGAGTTACATGTCTAGTCTTGCAAAGGATCTTGATTCTATTCAGAGTGGAGATAAAGGAAAAGCGAAAGAGATTGGCGCTTCCAATGACAACTGCCACGACAATCTGATTGGAGGCGAATCTTCACGGTTGACTTCTCCTATTTCTCCGCTTGCTACCCCAATTCCTTCTTCACTTACCTCCATTGATGCGAATGTGCTGCTTTCTTCTCCCCCTGTCATTGATGCATCTTTGGGTGGAGAAGGGGTTTCTGCTAAATCTCCCAAGGTTATGTTCCAAAAAATTCGCTACGTTTTTTGCGAGAATTTTACTTTAAGTTGTTGAATCATAGTTGTGGTTATAATTTTATGTAGGGGGCCTCTTTGAAATCCACCGAAAA
This sequence comes from Lepidium africanum, assembly GCA_900406405.1. Lineage (NCBI taxonomy): Eukaryota > Viridiplantae > Streptophyta > Magnoliopsida > Brassicales > Brassicaceae > Lepidium > Lepidium africanum. The sequence continues at coordinate 8,099 of OVAX01000443.1, forward strand.
GGTTGGAGAGAAAAGGGGACGCGACGATCCGCCGTATTCTTTTCCGAAGAAACATCGGGCTGCTTCTGTTGATCATTCTAAAGATCTCTCTTGCTTGGATAAGTCTCCTTGCAAGGATATTCGTCCACCTTCTGTCAGGGATCATGATGCTGTTGCTTCCTAAAACCGGCATATTCATCCTACCAAGGATCCTCTTCCGCCCGAGAATGCGTATAAGTCTTACACCTTTCATGCTTTCTAGGTAAATATATCCAATTCTAAGCTGCAAAATTGAATTCTTTATCTTGTGCTCTATTAATGCTTTATATTTTTTTAGGCTACTTGTTATGTCAATGTTCTGGGTGAAGCGTACGAGCGCAAATTGGCAGAGTTGGAGAATCTCCAAGTGCAAAACGAAGAATGCGCATTCGGGATCAAGCTTCAGGCGAGTTGGCTTCTTTGAAGGAGAAGGTGTTGGATTTGGAGGTCGCCCTTTATAAGAAGGAAGTTATACTTGGAAATATGCATTCACGTGCAAAACAAGCTGAGGGAGAACTCAATGAACTTAAGGAATCCATCGAATTGGAGAAAACTTGTATTTTAAAGGAAAAGGAGGATGGAATAGTAGTGGTAATGGCTCAAGCATCTCTTCAACTCGCAAAACAGAAGGATTATTTTGACAAGGAGTCCAAAGTTAATGATCTTTATGCGCAAATGAATCAGGATCCCTTTTTTTTAATATTTTTATCTCTTGATTATGATGAACCTACAAGTTTTCTTATTTGGACTTGATCTCCTACTTCTATTTAGGGGATTAGGATCCGAGGTTTCCCATGCTCTTGAAGCGCGTATGCAGAGTGACTACAAGATCTTTTATGATTGCTACAAGTCTGTGGGTGTTATTGTTCCAGATCGTAACGCTTTTCAGTTTCCTCCAGTTTTGGTAGATGGTTCTCTTCCATCGGTTACTCCTCGACCCTTGTCTTCTGACACATCCGCATCTGGCCAGCATGGTTTGAACATTGGTATTCTTTCTCCGGAAGAGGCTTCAGTGCTGAAGACTGCTCCACAGTCTTAGTTATCCTTAGTTCTTCATTATTTTTCTTTATTTATGTTGTTCGCTATTGAATGTACCTTTGATGAATCAAAAGGAGTTCTTTGTGCGTTAATTCAATGATTTTGGGTTGACGACTTATTTACACCCAGAAGTTTGCATATAACAACTGCTCCACCTAAACTTTGGACGTCTGTATAATTGCACACAAAGTTTTACAAAGTTGTATAATTGCGCCAAAAGTATTGATTTCACTATCTAATTGAACATTCATGTTGGTTTAAATGGTTACGTTGTTGTACCATGGTTGGTACTAATTCGATCAATGTAAAACCGGACAAAAACCAATTTCGGACCCGTTTGTATGACCCGATAGAGTATTAGACCCAAAATCAAATCTGAAAATTTTAAAACCCCTAATCTCCATCGTCTTCTTCAAAACCTAAAATCTGTTATGCAATTGTTTTTTCAATTGAAACGAGAATGAGCAATGTTTTAGGGAACTCGAGTGGTTCAACTAGTGTCGTGGCTGGAGGAAATATCGTAGGTGTTCCTCGAAGATGTTGGTGTGGGGAAGCAATTTTGCTGAAGCTCTCAAAGTCGAAAGACAATCCCAACAGAAAATTCTTCCGTTGTGCTCATGCTGCATCTGCTATGGTAGGTTAAAATAAATGTTTTGTTTAGTATGTGTTGTCATTTAATTCTCATATGATTCATAGTTCAAGGATTTGAAGTTGTATTTGGGTCTATTTTTTGTTGTTTTTGTAGCTTAGTGGTGACAAACGTACGGTTAGGTGGATGGATGAAGCAGTCTTGTCTGAAATTGATATCTTGGATGCGAAAATCGGTTCTCTTAATCAAAAGGTTATGGCTACATGATTGGAGACTGAGAGAATGCAAAGAGAGGTGGAGTGTGCCATATTTGAAAGAGTTGATTTGGCTTTGATGGATGCTAAGACTTGGTTCAAGAAGATAGTGGCTGTTTTGGTTATTCTCTTCATGATTAGTTTTATCAGTTTGAAGTTGATATTGTGAATGATGAGCTATATTAGCTGTTTTGGTATGTCTGTATGATGAATGATGAGTATTTGTAGTAGTTGTTGTTTGTTTGTATCATGTACTAAAGGTGGTTGATGTTGTTGTCTTTTTATCGTGTAGTGAAGGTGGTTGATGTTGTTGTCTTTTTATGGTAATGGATTTTTATGGTGAATGCTTTCACTGTTTTGTAATGTCATTATGCTGTTTACACATACAAAGAAAAATGACAATCATATAGAAGACAAAAAAGAAACTAAAATAGATTAGATTAATAGGTTTTTTACACACACATGAGACAAACATACAAATGACCACTCAAAAACTTTCAACATTTGGTTTGTTTGTCTCATACAAAAGTAATCATAAAAACTGATGCTCCCATAATGTCAAATCATAGATAGGAAATCCTAATATCTGAGTACCAAAATAGATAACAGAAGACTTAAACTTCATCTTGCAATGACAATTGTGTTAATTGTCCTTGACTTGATTCTCCTTTTGTTAATTGTCCTTGACTTTCTCCTTGAGAAGGCTTAAGTAATAGAAGATTGGAATGAGTACTGCAATAACAACACATTGAATATGATAGAGAAAGTTAAACATTAGAAACCTGTGTGATTGGCTTCTTGTGGAACCGTGAGTTGTGTCCGGGTTTTCCACATTTGGAGCTGTGCATAGTCCTTTTGTTTGTGTGTTTCTTCTTGATTGGAGATTCATTAACCCCTTTTTTCCTCTTCTCTGTAGCTTTCCGTTTCTTTCTTCCTGGCATTGAACGAGGTGGAGTGTGATGTACATTTAGTCCATCAGTAGCAGGCCAAAAGCCTGGACCTTGCATTGGAATGTGTCCATTCACATACGTCCTCTGCCATGTTGCTGTCCAAAACCAATGAGCCACATAATCCTGCGGTTCAAGCCTTCTATGGATGGTAGCAGCATATGCATGGCCATATGGGATCCCACATACATCAAACTTAAGACAAGTGAAAGTTCTCCTCTGTAGATTCACGCGGTATGAACAGCCATCCCTACTAACCTCGAACATCCCGTTGGTACTTCTAAACAATGAACATTCTGCTGCAATCTCGTGCTCTGACGCTAAGAAATCCTCTGCGTATGGCGACAAACTCCCTTATGACTCATACTCATAACAGAACTATTAGCTACATGAACCAAAGCTAGTCTTCTTATAGTCTCAAGCATAGGAATAAATGGCTTGCCTCTTGCCTTGACGATTATGGCGTTGAAAGACTCAACCGAGTTGATTTCAACATCCTCGCAACATGGTTCCAATCTAAAGAATGCTCTACACCATTCCCTTGGTCTTTCCCTCATCACTGCATCATACACAACTCTATCGTAGGTAGGTTGTGTAAACTCCTCTTCACTATAGCTCCATTCCAAATTCCACACAAGAGGCTTCATGAATTCCTTCTTTCCAACCTTTTTCTTAAGTGTTGCATATACATACCTCACACACATTCGATGCTCCGCCCTAGGTATCTCCATATCAACAGCTCGAATCAGGCCCTGACATTCATTTAACCATAAAAAACAATGCTTTAGTTATAAAAGATCTGCTTTAAAAACACTTTAAACACGCAAAGTACAAACAAATCATACAAAACATGTCTGACTTTACTTACAAAGCATACAAAACAATGCTTTAGTTACATGACTTTAAAATCATTTTAAAATCACTTTAAAATCACATACTTTATTATAATGGATACAAACTATACAAGTAAAGACAAACAAAGCATACAAAACATGTCTGACTTTACTTACAAAGCGTACAAAACAATGCTTTAGTTACATGACTTTAAAATCATTTTATAATCACTTTAAAATCACATACTTTATTATAGAGGAGACAAACTATACAAGTAAAGACAAACAAAGCATGTGACAATATACTCAAAGCATGTGCCAATACACTCAAATCATGTGACAATATACCCAAAGCACATGCCAATATACTCAAATAATGTCAAGCACGATCAATAAAGCCATCACTTAAGCAAAATTTATACCTTTTGTCGGCCATACATGATGACATAGCCTTCTCCATCTAGCAACTCTAAATCCTCTTTTAACTTTGAGAAAAACCACTGCTAGTTTTCAGTGTTTTCAACTTGGACACAACTCTAAGCTACTGGATAAATCTGGTTATTCCCATCTCTTCCTAATGCCACCAGCAACACTCCTTTCATTTCACCCTTCATGAAGCAACCGTCAACTCCAAGTATTGGCCTGCACGTCTCCTTCCAAGTCCTTCTCAACTGATAAAAGCATACATAGAACCGTCTAAAAACATCGTCTCCCTCTTCATTTCTTACTGTCTCGATATGGATAGTTGAGTTTGGATTAGACACAATGATCTCTGCACCATAATCTCGCAAACGAGCAATTTGGTTTTCATACTCCTTTTCAATCTATCTCAACGTCTTCCTTCTTGCCGCTTGACATTGATGTCTTGATGCCTTAATCTTCCACTGCTCAAACATAAAAGCCTCCATCTTTGCTAGCATGTAATACTCAGGTTCTTGTCTTATCTTATCAAAGAATAACCTTGCAATGATCGGAACTTTCATCATCTCACATCTTCCTGTCAATGAACATGAATGCACTTTGTGGTATTTTCGAACTCTCCACTCCTCTGTTCTTCCAATCCTAGAACAATATATATTCCAACTACAATCGTTTCCACCAACACACTTGTAAGCAATTTTTGACGTGTTGTACCTATATTGCTTTAGATTTCTTCCTGTTCTGCACACATAATTTGCAATCACCTCTTTGAAATCCACTCTGTTGAAGAATACCATGTCTTCAGCAAGCATTCCTTCAGCAGGAGGCATATAGTCACGATTCCTCTGTCCGTAACCTGAGTCTTGGTCATTTGATGCTTCTACAAACTCATTGTCGCTTTCAGGTAAGACATTGTGATTTAACTGAGGCTCATCTCTGAAAGCTACTAATTTACGCTCAATATTAAACTCGTTTCTCTCAGCCGCTTCATCGTAATCATCATCGGAGCTCTCGTTCACCGGCGATTCTTCCTCACGATTGTCTCTCTCGTTTTTCTCAGCAACCGGAACCAGATGCCAGTCAGATTCCGTCGACTCCATAGACTTCGATTTCAATTCCTTTGATACCGACGAACGAGAGAGTCAGAGATCTTGAAATTTTTGGTGAAAACGGAAATTAGGGTTTGACGAGATTTAGGACTTTGATAATCGGGTTAAAATTGGGTTTAGGGTGGATCGCGGGTGGTAATCGGGTCATTAATGGGTTTTCGTCAGCTCTTAATTTTGGTTTAATCGGTTAATTTTTGGGTTAAGTCTGTCACTTCGCCGCTCGTTAATGACCAACCCATGATTTTTTTAATGAAAAAGATTAAGTATTCTTTAGGTTCAATTAGATAGTTAAATCAATACTTTAGGTGCAATTATATAGCTTTGTAAAACTTTGTGTGCAATTATACAGCTGTCCAAAGTTTAGGTGGACCAGTTGTTATATGCAAACTTCTAGGTGTAAATAGGTCGTCGACCCAATGGTTTTTGTTAGAATTGCCTTCTTATATTTCTTAGTGATAACAAGATTTTTGAGGTCAAGTTATCAAATCCTTAGAGTATTTAAGGTCGTCGAACCAAAGTGTGATGTTAGCACTTGGGGTATGGATAGCTAACTAGTTCAAGCCAAAATCAATGAAAATAGAGGGTTAGAGCAATTCTATCACAATTGGCTCAAAATGCAAAATGAAAGCAACCAGAGAAAACATGTAGAAAAATGACTAAGTAAAATGAAACAGAGCTGAAACAGATGCAACTTAGACAAGCAGAAACTAAGTAATTCAGAAACAGAGCAAGTAAACAGCACAAACAATGGCAAGTTGCAGAGATGAAATAAAGATGGGCTTGTGAGGAGAGTGAAGTCAATGAACTAAGTAGAAATCTGGGTAGTGATTTTGTCTAACAACCTAAGCAGGCAAGCAGTGAATCAGGATACTAAGGTAAACAAGCAATTAACTTCGAAAGAAAAAAAGGTTTTTTACCTTTGACAGTGACTACCGATTTCAGTTTGCTTAAATGGTNCACTCAAAATGGCATTAACAAGCCTATCATACTCGACCAATTGACTCTCTGAACATCAAATCTCTTGGGCCAGAATGAAGCAATCCTAGACTGAACCTAAGCCAAGCATATTATCGAACATCTCTCGGTTAGAAATAGCCTACACTTCAAGATTTGAGTGATTAAATCAAATAAAGCATTAAGGACATTTAGTCTAGCACCACCTATGAACATACCCAAACCCAAACATCACAAACCCTAAAAAATGCCAAGATCTACTTCATCTCCTCACTAAGCTCTAACGAATCTACTCACTACTCATGGAAAGATGAACAACAACAAACCCAGAAAACATAATCAAAGGCGAAAAAGAAGAAACTAAAGCAAGATCTAACAATCTAAGGTGAGGATCAAGCAGAAATCATGAAAAACAGCAAGAACAGCAAGAACACAAAGAAGGAGGTAGAGGGAAAACATGAAAAACAGCAAGAATTAGCCAAAAACGACAAAAACTAGGTTAAAGAGAGTTGTTGTGTGTTTCTGACATAAAGGGGTATTTATAGGGCCAAAACACGGAAGCCCTAATTTTAAGTCAACAAAACATAAAAAGTCGGTCAAATAAAATGAAGTCGATCTAAGTTGCTTCAGGTGTTTGGCGAGTTGAGGGGTCAAGTTCTAGAAAATTCAGCTTCAGCCAATGCTCAATCTGGGCTGCACTCGTCACACTCTGGCGAGTTGGAATGGCTCAGCTTCAAAAACATGAATTCTGGCTAAGTCTGGAATGTCTATCTCGCCAGTGTCAGGTGGATGTTGGTGGCGAGTTGGACCTTGAAAATCTGAAAATTGGCTAAGTCCTTAAGCTTGGACTCGCCAATGCATTGGCGAGTTGGACATGAAGAGTTCAGCCAAAAATTGCACTTTTAGCTAAGTATGGGACTCTAAACTCGCCTATGCCTGGCGAGTTGGCTGAGGCTGTTTTGAGTACTTAGCTTGTAAAATCTTCAGTCTTGATGTTTTGGCTCCGGCTTTTCAGTTCTAGGCTTAGCTTGCGTTTGGCTTGGTGCTTGTTTTGGCTGCATTCGCAGGGTACTGACTGAGTGAGGCTGCGAATTAGAACTCTTCACTCTGGCTGGCCAAGCTTTTCAGCTTTAATCCTGTTTTGCAGTCTTCAAGCCTGTTTGCTTCAAAATGCTCCGAATTGACCCAAAGTGCTCCAAATTGCTCCAAAGTTCCTGAAATGCTCCAAATGCTATGCAAATGCAAAAATGATCCTAATGGGACTCTAAAATGCATAATATTGAACATGAATGAATACAAACAAATGCAAACTATGAAGCTAAAATGGGCAAAATGCATGAATATCACTTAGTAACATAAATGTGTGTTCTTCTTCGAAAAATCCGGTCAGATTTGGTTTTGATAAAATGAAAAATCGGAGATGGCCACAATAATTTTGATTTGGGAGGTTTATCTTGAAGTCCAAAAAATACTGCGACAACTTGCAAGTAACACTTGGCAAGATTTGTTCCTTTAAACGGAGAATTAGAGAGAGCCCCGGCAGATTTTGTCTTGAGTGGTTTTCCCTTAGAATTAAAATTACCGAGACAGCTTGCAAGCAATGCTTGGCAAAATTCGTTTTTAGTTGGAGTTTTGGATGCGGTTTTTAGTGGATTTCATTATCATTAGAAACTTATCGAGATTAACTTCATATAAAACTTGGTGGGATTCTCTATTTTATTTTCATTTTAACATTGGAGATGGCCTCGGCGGATTTGTTTCAAGGGGTCTTCTCTTAAAACTTAAAATTGCCAAGACAACTTGCAAGCAACGCTTGGCAAGTTATTTCTCTTAAGTCCGAGAATTGGAGATGGCCTCGATAGACTTCGTTTTAAGGGGTCTTCCCTGAAAACTGAAATCTTAGAAACAGCTTGCAAGTAATGCTTGGCAATATTTTTGGTGTAGTTGGAAATAACAACACGTTAGAATGGAGTAAAAAGTATAAAATGAATTTCATTAATATAGCTGCACCTCGAAAAGAGGTTGCCTACGTACCCCGTAAGGATCAAGCCTGATCGTAGTTCACTTTACATAGGATTTTTGATGAAAGAAAGTAGTTGCGCCTCTTAAGTAGCAAGTATGGTCCTTCCCAATTTGCTCATAAGTTTCCCGTGTTCACTTCGGCTGTATTCTCGAATACTTTCTTCAAAACCAAATCTCCTTCGACGAAATATCGTCCTTTCACTTTCTTATTGTAATATTTAGCCGCCTTCTGTTGGTAATTTTGAAGTAGTATAAGGGTCTGTTCGCAGTTTCTTCAAGATCATCAATGCAGTCCTTCATCATCTCGTCACTCAAGTCCGGGCGTTGTTCAAGTATTGTTCTTCTGAGGTTCGGGACACTTGCTACTGCTGGTGCCAATGCTTCTACTCCGTGGGCGAGAGAAAATGGTGTTTTCCTGGTCGAGCTTCTTGGAGTTGTTATGTGTGACCAAAGTACTCCATCGAGTTCATCGGCCCATAATCCCTTCTTTTCTTCTACCCATTCTTTAATCCGTCAAGTATTCTTTTATTTGTCGCCTTGGCTTGTCCGTTTCCTTGGGTGTTTTCTGGGAGTCCATTTGCTTAACCGAATGTTCTATCGGGCGCAAAATCCTTCAAATCACGCAGATGTGAATTGGGTTCCATTATTCGTAATTATCTCATACGGTAGCCCGTGTCGGCAAATTATATTTTTCCAAACAAACTAGTGAACGTCGATATCCTGAATTCTAGAATATAAATCTGCTTCGACCCACTTTGTAAAATAATCCGTCATGATTAACAAGAATCGCTTTTGTCGGGGTGTTTGAAGTGGTCCGACGATATCCATCGCCCATCTCATAAAATGATAAGAGGCAATACTGGATTTTAAGAATTCGGTAGGTGCGTGGATTAACAGGGAGTGACGTTGACACTTCTCACATTTGCAGCATATTTCTCGTAATATACGGTCATCGTTGGCCAAAATATCCGAGTCTTTGAATTTTCAAAGTTAAAGCGCGTCAGCTTGAATGATTTCCACCAGCTCTTTCGTGAACCTCTTGCATTGTTCTTTCCGCTTAATTTTCAATGACTCATGTTAATAATGTGCCTGTAATGCTTATTCGGAGAAGATTCGCGTCCATTAGAGTGTAGTGTGCGCTTTTTACTTTTAGTCTCTGAGCTACCCATTTATCGGCTGGTAATTTTCCGTATGCTATTTAAGCTTTTATTTCTTCTCGCCAATCAGTGGTTTGGGCTGGATCCGGGTTTTCTGTGCCTTCAAGATCAACTGCCATACAAAGTTCTTGCGGGAGTTGTATGCTTGGTTCGTAGATACTTTCTACCGGAATAATTTGTCTTTGCGTCGGAACAGAAGTTGACGCTAAAAATGCCAAAGCATTTGTTGAGGAATTTTCGTCAAGTGGGATTTTTGTTAAGGGGAAGGATTGGAAATCTTTTGCGATTTCTTTGACGACCTTCAAATACGCATCCATTCGCTTATTTTTGCCGTTGTATTCTCCATTAACTTGGTTGGCAACAAGCTGGGAGTCTTAGTACGCTTATATATGTTGGATGCCTAATGCTTTTGCCAATCGTAATCCGGCGATGATCGCTTCGTATTCTACTTCATTGTTTAATGCTGAGAAAGATAATCGGAAAGACTATTCCAAGATTTCCTGGTTCGGCGATTCGAGCCGTATGCTTATCCCTGATCCGTGCCGTGACGATGAGTCATCAAAATGTAAGGACCATTTTTCTACAATAGCGGGTTCTGTCATGACGACGTCTTGCGGAAGTTCGGTTAAGAAGTCTGCTAACACATGGGATTTCGTGCTTGTCCGACCTTTGTACTCAATGTCATATTCGCTTAATTGCCCATTTAGTCATTCTGCCTTATTGACTTGGGCTATGTAAAATCATGCGGAGCAGCTGATTGGAGAGTACGATGATTGAATATGATTAGAAATAAGGTCTGAGTTTCCATACGGAAATGACTACTAGTAATGCCAAATTTTCTATTGCCGAATACCTTGTTTCCACCCCATCTAAAGCTTTACTTATGTAAAAAATCGGTCTTTGTTCCCCATGGTCTTCGCTCACTAGAAATCCGCTTATGGCTGAGTTGGAAACCGATATGTAGAGGTACAAAACCTCCTCGTCTTCTGGTTTCGCTAGGACTGGAGGTGTTAATAGGTATTCCTTTAGTTGTTTGAACGTGTCTTCGCGCTTATCATCTTAATCAAAATGCTTTTTTCCTTGGAGTAACTTACAGAATGGAAGGCATTTGTCCGTTGATTTTGATATGAAGCGATTTAGTGCGGCTATTCATCCCGTTAACCTTTGAACCTCTCGCGTGTTTTTTGGTGATGGTAAGTTCATCAAGGGATCGATTTATTTTGGATTAGCTTCAATTCCTCTTTTGGTTACGATGTAACCTGAAAATTCTCCTGAAGTAACTGCAAACGTACACTTGGCCGGATTTAGTTTCATTTGATAGTTGTTCAAAATCTCAAAGCACTCTCGTAGGTGAGTAATGTGGTCACGGATTTGCATAGATTTCACCAATATATCATTGATGTAAACTTCCATAGTATCGCCTAGTAGTGGAGCGAACATCTGATTGACTAATCGTTGATAAGTTGCTCCCGCTTTCTTCAATCCGAATGGCCTCACTTTATATCAATAGGTTCCACGATCCGTTATGAATGCTGTTTTTTCGCGGTCTGTTGGATGCATCTTGATTTGGTTTTATCCTGAGAAGGCGTCCAAGAAGGTAAGCAGTTCGTTTCTGGTCGTGGGTTTGACAAGTCGGTCGATATGCGAAAAAGGAAAACTGTTTTTTGGACATGCCTTGTTTAGATCTTTAAATCTATGCACACTCTCCATTTTTTGTTTTTCTTTTTAACGACGACGGGCTTTGCAAGCTATTCAGGATACTTCACCTCGATTATCGAATCTGCATTAGTTAAACATTCCACTTCATCATTTACTGCCTTCGCCCTCTCTGGGCCGAGTTGGCGCCTTTTTTGTTTAATTGGCTTGTATGTCGGATCATTATTGAGCTCATGGCAAGTTGTTTTTGGGTCTATTCCTGGCATATCGGCAGTTGATCATGCGAACGTTGAGATATTCTCTTTCAGGAATTTGACTATTTCTTTCTTGAGTCCTCCATCAAGATCCGCTCTAATTCCCACGGTCTGTTCTGGTTGTAATGGATCGATGTTTACTTGTTCAGATGACTATTTCCTTGGATTCTTTTTGTAGGGGAGCTCAACTAGAGTAACTTTTTTCGAGATTGCGTATTCTCCTTTAGAGATTTTGAGTTTTCATTCCATAATGTAACATGAGCGCGATACTCGTTGGTTTCCCCTGATTGTGTGGATTCCACTCAGAGTTTGGAGTTTGACACATTGATTACTACAAACTTTATCCATGGTGTTCCCAAAATAACGTTGTAAATTGCGGGTTTGTCGATTACTACAAACTTTATCCACTTAGTTATTCCTGTGATACGGATGGGTAACTTGATTGTTCCAATGGTGGTCGTTGCTTCTCCATTGAACCCTATTAAAGGTTTTACTGATAGCTTGACATCTGATTCGTCAACTCCTATTCGTTTCAAAGTGTCTTTGAAGATGAGGTCAACCGATCTTCCGGTGTCAACGAGTATTTGTGAAACTACGCAGTCGGCTATTTGTAGGTCTATCACCAAGTGGTCGTCATGCGGCTTGTCTAATCCCTCTGTATCCTCTTCCGAAAAGGATATCATCGGATCAGGTACACTTTTTCGTTCTCTTAGTTTCACGTTGGGAGAATGTTTCCTTCCTTTCCTACGTTTTGATCGAGTAAATCGAGTTGCACCATGCCAACTCTCCTCCCATAATCATTCCAACAGGTTTCAGTGGAGGCGTGCCATTTTTTTCTTTTGACTAATCTTGCTTTTTTTTCTTGGACTCGTCCGTGCATCGCTTACTGTCGAGCTGATTTTCTTCTCTTTTTTCTTGTTTTGGTTCTTCGTAATCCCTTCTCTGCCTCACGTTACTTCGTTTTTCACCATTCCACTCCGATCTCCGACGGCCGCAATTGTCATCAGGAATCTCCCCTCGTTGATATTTTACAAAGAGCATTCCTTGTAAAATAATACATTGTGACGTCGGATGCCCTAGTCTTTTATGGTAAGTACAATAGTTACTTTCACCCATTTTTTTGTCATAATATCATCTTTCGGCTCTTGGAGGAGGTGGCGTTGCTTCGCGGGTGTTGATATTGAAATTGGATGTTCTCCTCTTTTCTCATCTCTCAAGTAATCTTTAACGTAATGCTGGCCCGGTTCATGATTTCCATCCTTTGCTTCCGTTTTTGAGGTTGGCATTTTATGGAGAGTGAGTCTTTTTGCATACACTGCCCTATCTTCTTCCAACTCTACGTAATTCGTTGCACGGCTTAAAGCATCTTCCAGCAAACTTGGGTGATGAAGGATTATGCTTTCTCTAAAGCTGGAATTATGCAGCAATCCTTCCTTCAAGGCATGGATAGCTATGTCGGGACATTAACTCTGGAAGCTATTTCTCGATATCGGCGGATGTAGGCTTGAATTGACTCCTTCGGGCCCTGTATTGCTGCGTAGAGATCTGAACTTAAAGTGTTTTTCTGGATAAGCATCGTATAATGTTTCAGAAAGCTGTGAGTGAGCTGTTGGTAGCTAAGTATTGAATTCGGCACCATTTTGGAAAACCAACTCAATGCGTCTTTGGTCAAGCTTTCTACAAACAATTGATAGTTTTCCGCGTCGTTTTTTTTCCGAAGAAAATCTTGCTCGTCTGAGAACTAAGTTCATTTGTGTTAGGAAACTGCTTGGGTGTATTTTGTCTTCATATGTTGGCAATTTCAGCTTTTCTGGATGTCCAACGTGGACACTAGTTATCTGTTCCGAGAATTGTGTATTCTGAGTTCTCATCAGAATTCGATCAATTCCGGGTGCTGAACTTATAACTCGATGGACTTTTGAACTAATTTCCTGTAAGGCCGCTTCTACTCTTTCGTCTATGTATGATTCTTCCTGAGTTCTCGCGCTTCCTCTGTAAGATCCGCGTTCGGCGAAGGTACTCCTTATCAGGTTTCTTTGGTAATGAGATGTTGTTCTTAGATGGCCATTTCTTTTAGGTGAATCTGTGAATTCTTATGGTTAACAGAGTTACGTGATCGTAATACTGTCCTTCAGGTTCACTCGGTGTTCCCCCTTGGCATTCTGCTAACACTGCGTTTAACTCGCTGAGGCGTTCATTAAATTTCCGCTCCATATCCTTTAATAGGTTTCCGTACGTTTCTGATTTGACAGTTTGGGGGAGTGGCGCCACTTGATGATTCGTCTTGGTTGGCGAGAGTAGGGCATTATCCTACTGATCCCGTTGCTAGTCGTCGAACCCGTTGCTAGTTGTGTCGAACCTGTTGCTAGTTGCGTCGAACCCGTTGCTGGTTGTGCCGAACCCGTTGCTGGAGGGATACCTGTAGTCCTTGAGATGTCTGTTTCTTGTCTTTGCTCTGATGGCAAGATGTCATTTCTTTGCCCCAGGACATTATCGTGTGTAATCCCGTCTTGGTTCAGGTTTCTATCCACCCGTTCGACCGAAGTTTCCCTGTTTTCCATCTTTCAAACTTTTCGTGCGTATAGAAGAACTCTTTGTCCCCACAGACAGCGCCAACTGTTCTAACCGAAGTTAGCACAATAAATATTAGTATTAACGTGGGTCGAATTCTTCGTTTATTGAATATGTTTAGAGATGAATACAACGAGAAATATAATGATTTCTATTTAAAACGCCTTAAAATCCGCTTTACTCTAATCTGCTCCACTCTGCTCTACTCCCCTCCATAGTTCAAAGTGCTCTGGGTGCTTTGAATGCTTAAGATGCCTTCTCTTTAGGCCAAGCTCCTTTATTTATAGGCTTTAATCCTTTTATTCAACTGATAAGGATTTCCACTTTGCCTTTATCAATTCAAGATATCCCAAATTTTTAGGGATTTTCTTGCGTATTCTAGGATATCCTGTAATCTTCTAGAATACTCCTTATTGGGCTAGAATCCTCTTTATTGGGCCAAATGCGCTTTGGTTAAAAACATGCTTTTTTGAGTGGCGAAGCCTACCTCCAACAGTATGTATGTGACCTCGTCTTGTTAAGTAGCCAAAGATGGAGAGTTAGTGTCTTGAGAATGTTGTTCTATGGGTGAGTTGCTGTCTGGTTTGGGGATCTCTTCCTGGTTCACCGGAGTTGGAGTAATGTAGTAATTAGAAGGTAGCAGTGTGTGGAGAGATGAGTCATGGATGAGTATATAACAATTAAGACAGAGCTGAGACACTAGTTCGTAAAAGAAATTGACTTGCACTTGGTCTCCATTTTGGAAGTGGATACATTTAAAGAACTTAAGTCTGTCATAAGTATTGAGTTTAACTCTTGCTCTAACCATAGCTACTCTTGTTAGTGAAAAGTTCTGTACATCAATTTCTAGAACCTTTCCAAGTGACCTAGCAATTAAGTGTATTATCATATCTGAGGTATACTGAAGAGACAAATCATGTATTTGAATCCATATTGGAATTGTTGTTTGGAAATTGTTCGGTGGCTTATCTTCCCAGCGTTGTATCGCTACAAGTCAACCATTGTAGGTTATTGGCTGGCTACGGAGCACAGAGATTAAATCCACCTCAGTGGTGAAGAGGAACTGCATAAAATCTTGATCGATGATATGACCAGCAACATGAGTTTCCATACCCCAATATCTAGGTAGATCCTCAACCATTTCTTTGATATTCTGCTCAGCATAATTGATAGGTTTGGTGACCTCATTCTAGTCATTTCCAGAGTGGAGGTGTAGGCCTAGTGTGGGACATAGATCTCTAGATCATGACTTCCTAGATGAAACTGAGTGATGGCAGCCCAAAGCTTATTAGCCATGGCGTCTATAGTTGTGTGTATTGGTGTGTGATGCCATAAAAGGACAAACTTCCGCTTTTTAGAGACCAACCTTCTGCAGTGAGTTATCATTGTTTTTGTCCACATGTAAGTTGATAGATAGAGTCTAGTTTAGCTCAGTACACCATCCAATGCATGTCGAGAGAATGTAAGCTTCCGCCGCCTAAATCTTTTAGCTATCAAATCTTTTTAGATTAGATTTGGGGAGAAGCTTCTAAGTGGATTTGTTAAGCGAGCTCTGCCATGTGTCATTCATTATGTTGACTGAAGTAACATTCTTTTCTTAGGGTGAATAATTTGCTATAAAGCGTAGGTGGCTATTTGGTTAGTGATGATTATTGGTGTGTTAAACTCGGGTTCAATGTGACGTTTAGAAAGCTGAAAATGGGCTTAGATTGAGAGAATCAATGAACCAATGATTGCAGTGAGGTAATGTCTTAAAGGTCCAAAAGGTGATGAGGTTTGAAATGGTATTAAGTGAAGAACGAAATAAATGGTACGAGGTAGATATGTGTTAATAAAAAAAATGAAGAGAGATTAAAGAGAGTGGTTGTGGATGGATTATTGAAATTCCTAGGGATTGTAGTTATTGGGATCAAGAATCCAACCTGGTAATCCTCTTCTAATGTAATCATTGATCCTTCCTTCACTGACCTCACTTTATGCAATGCGTAGTTCCCATCTGCTATTGGTCGGGGGAATAATAGGAAATGATAAGTGTTTAAAGGAGTCTTGTAGAGCTTAAATGGATTTAAGCGAGTGATTGAATCTGGGTCATACATAAGGCCTCTTTATGGCTTGTAGTAAAGTACTGTGTTCAATTAATATGTCAACTGAAGTAATTTGTAAATCTTTGGGACTATGAAGAAGCCAGATCAAACCTTCGTAATCCAAAGAGAGTTGTGAACTTGCTTGAGGGATGATATATCTAGATTGAATATAGGTGTGATCCTTTGTTTTCTCAATAATCTAAGCCCCACCATGTATTCTTGCTCTTTTTTTTCCAAATTACTTTCCACCAAGCTTTGTTATATTTATTACCATAGTTTAGCCTTTGCAAGGCTTTCTTGGATGACAAGTCTTAGGTCTTGACTTACTTCTTGTATAACTTTGGCATTTTGATTCTTTCATATATGCCACAATAACTAGGGAAAACCTAGATGTATCTCTCCAAGTATTTGCTTGTTTATGCTTGTGAGCAGGAGATGAGAGAAATTTGTCATTAATGATATTGGTGAGAAACCACTAGAAGGAGTAGGAAAGTTAGAGAGTCACCATATCTGCAATGTTGGAGGACACAAAAAGAGCATGTGATTGATTCCTCTAAAGATCTACATATGGTACATTGATCTTCTGTTACTATGGATCTGTTCTTCAGTTGTGGACATACAACTAACGCTCCGGATAGTGCTCACCACATGAATAGTTTGATCTTAGTAGGAGCTAGGACTTGCCAAATTTTCTTCTTCAAAATACTTTCATGATTGTAGGGGATTGTTCTTATAAAGTTCCCAAAACTATTTAGATGGCTACTTAACCAATAACCACTCTTTACTGTGTATGATTCAGACATATTATAGCTCCAAAGCCATGAGTCACGTTTAATTGATGCTGGTATTATATTGCAAATATTTGAAATATCGGAATGGTGCACTGTCGCTCGGAGTTGATTACACCATCCAGTTTCAATGAGTAGTTTAGCCACAGTGAGATCAACATTAAATATAATGTCTTTCATGAGAGGCGGACATGAGTGTTTGTTATGTATCCAGTTGGTTGTCCACACAAAGGTGTCTTTGCCATTTCCAATTTGCCTTATCAAGCCTTTAGTAAGGATAATTTTACCATGTAGTATGCTACGCCAGCCATAGGAAGGTCCGCCACCTAATGTGCTTTCGATGAATTTTTTTTAATCTTTGTAGTATTTTAATTTGAGATTTCTAGCTATCAGAGAGTTGGGAGAATTAATAGTCTCAAGGCTTGCTTCGCTAATAGGGCTGAGATGTTCAATATCTCTGAAACCCAATCCTCCTACCGCTTTTGGTTTACACAATTATTTCCAAGAAATCCAGGCTATTTTCTGTTTCTCAGCTGTGTTATTCCACCAGTATGATCTCATTATACTTGTGACCTTTTAATTCTGTTTTTTGCTAAGCTTGAAACAAGACATGGCATAAATTAGAAGAGCCATGGCCACTATTTTTAGTAGAATCTCTTTACCTCCCAAAGATAATGACTTAGAATACTAGTTGTTAGTTCTTTTCTCCAAGCTTTCTGTAATGAATTGAAATGTACTTACCTTAAAGCCTCTAAAACATTTTAAGCCTAGATATTTCCCTATTCCTTGTGCTGAGTGGATATTAAGTATATATCTGATTATGGTTTATAGTTCCTTATGTATTTTGGTCCCAAAAGTGATGGCTGATTTAGAATAGTTAATACATTGACCATAAACCTTTTCATATGCATGTAGAAAATCACGCCGTGTTGTAGCCTTCGCCATTGATGCTTTATAGATGAATAAGCTGTCATCTACATATAATAAATGATGTATCGCTGGGCCAAAGCTGTGGAATCTCAATCTAGAGATCAATACTCTATCTTCAGCTTCAACGAGTTTGCTAATGATTCCTTTTGTGCACATGATGTAAAGGTAAGGAGATATTGGATCTCCCTGTAATGCCTCTTTGAGGTTGGATTAAACCATGAGCTTAATCATTTATCAATACTGAAAATGATACAGAGGGCACACAATACATCACCCGTTTGATCCATGGCTTTGTGAAGCCTAGCTTGGTTAGTACTTGGTCTAGAAAAGTCCATTCTAATATGTTTAAAGCCTTTGAAATTTCTTTCGTAACCATCATGTATGTAATTAGAATGTCTATATTTGCTCGTTTGAATGTGATGGAGAATTTCATGACCTATCACGATATTGTTCGTAATCAGCTTACCAGCAATAAAAGCACCATGTGTTTCAGATATGATCTCATGAAAGAGGTTCTAATCTGCGAGTTATGATTTTTGAGACAATCTTGTATATAATAGAGCACAGGCTGATGGGTCTGAAATCTGTCATTTATGTAGGTTTGTTAGTTTTGGGAATGAGACTGATGTAAGTGTAGTTCCATTCACTTGGGAAGCTTCCTTTAACAAACACTGCTTGAACTTCCTCTATTATATGTTGACCAATTATGTTCTAGTATTTTTGAAAGAAAAAGTCTAGTCATTCCATCTGGTCCTGGAGCACTATCATCCATGATGTTAAAGACAACTTCTTTGATTTTTAATGGAGTTATAAGGGCAAAAAGTTTGGTATTCATTTGCTTAGTAAATCGTGGCTGGATTAATTGAGTTAATCTGGAGATGTCATATGGATCTGTTGTTTTGAAGAATTTTTTGAAGTAGTCTTCCGCAATTGCACCTTTAGAGCCTTCATTATATTGAAGCTGGCCTGATGTATCCTAAAGACATAAGATATGGTTTTTAACTCATTTGTGATTGACACTACTATGAAAATAATTGGTGTTCATGTCTCGTCCTTTGAGCCATCTTTCTTTAGATTTTTGTTTCTAGAACATTTCTTCATCCTTGATTTGCTTTTCCAGCTCCAGTTTTATGTTAACCATTTTTTTCTGTCTGGGAGACTCTTAATCACTTCAAGTTCTATTGAGGTTTTGAGAGTTTCCATGTTATGAGCTGAGTTTAGGGATATATGTTTCTTTTATCTTGATATGATTTTCCTACAATTGGCAATTCTCTCATAAACTAGAATCCTAAGCTCTTTGTTTTCAAAATCATAAGGTAAACAAAAAAAATAGAAATTATAGTAGACAACATCAGCAATATACTAGAAATGAAATAGAGAACAAGATTCAAAGAAAACAAAATTTGCATTAAATAAACATAAGCATAAAGTTTTATTCTCGAGATTACAAAGAAAACAGATGTTGCACAAAAGAGGCAAAAACTAAGATGTTCATTTCTGGCAACAACCAAAACTATACTAAATTCGGATTAACCCTAAATTGACTTGACCCATTAATAGCGGTCCAGCGAGTGGTGAAATTCGGCTTCATTTGGCCCATATGCTGAAATGGCCCGTAAGGTAAGAGTGGTGGCCCACCTGACCATGTACTTGAGTGGAGCGATTGTTGCAAGTGCTGTAGAGTAGACTCGAAAAAGCACTCGAGTGAAGCGATTGGACTCGACCTCTGACTCAACAAGGCACTCAAGTGTGTGATGGACTCAACCTCCGATATAAGTTTCCAGTCCGAGTTTGTTCTGTTTGATCCATCCTCTACTCTCATTCGACTCCAAGTGCATCATATTACTCTGTTGCTCCGTTAAAGTTGATCCTTAAATCTCTTAGTCTCCACATTGTTCAGAATACTTCAATCTATGCTCTCCATGTACATGAAATCTCCTCCAATGCAATATGTGTGCTATGCAAGTGCAGAATGTGCATATGAAGCTCTTTGGACTCTAAAATGATGAAAATATAGTAGATATGTGTGCAAGAATGGCTAAATGAGACTCCTATAACATGCTAAAGTCCATACATATCACTCATTAGGTCCTTTAGCCTTCAGCAACTATCTATGTGATTTGGGTGCATCTATCAGTCTTATACCATTCTCTGTTGCAAAACGGTTGGGTTTCAATAAGTATAAATCTTGCAAAGTCTCCTTGGTTTTAGCGAATAGGTCGGTGAAAATCCCTCATGGTATTATGGTATTTTGGAAGATCTTCCAGTGAAGGATGGAGGAGTTGAGATACCAATTGGCTTTGCTGTTTTGGAAATAAACGAGGATCGTAAGGATCCGCTGCTCTTTGGAAGACCTTTCTTGGTTACTGCTGGTGCGTTGATTGATGTAAAGAATGGAAAAATTGAGATGAATCTGGGTTAAGACCTTAAGATGAAGTTTATACAATGATGTAATGAAGAAGCCAAATATTGAGGAATATTTTCTCGATTCAAGGAAATGGATGCTCTAGCTGATGAGCTATTGGAGGAGTTAGTAGCAGATGATCAACTACAACTATCTTTGACTAAACCAGCTGTAGATGGATACTTGAGTATAAAAGCTAAGTGCAATGGGAAACTCCTAGATGCTTAGAAGCTAGTTAAGAGTTCAATTGTGATTGAAGAATTGGTTGAAACGAGTTTTGAGATCAAAGCAGGGAGCCGCGATTCGACAGTATCTATGCCAGACTCGAGCCCTGGATTCGAGTTGCAAATGCTCGAGTTCACTACTCCAACACTCACTGATGACTAATCTGAGCTCAAGGCACCCAAAGTGGAAATGAAACCACTTTATGCAGGGCTAAGGTACGCTTTTCTGGGTCCTAATTTTACTTACCAAGTACAATGACTTTTTGAGTAATGATGAATTGAGCATGCTATTGACTGAGCTGAAAAGGTTTAGAAAAGCCATATATTCCCTAGCAGACATTAGAGGCATATAACCTAGTCTTTGCACTCATAGGATACATCTCGAAAATGAATCACATTCAAGCATTGAGCCTCAAAGGAGGTTGAATCCTAATCTTAAGGAAGTGGTGAAAAAGGAAATTCTTAAGTTGTTAGATGATGATGTGATTTATCCTATTTCTGATAGCAAGTGAGTATATCATGTTCATTGCGTCCCCAAAAATGAAGGAATTAAAGTGATTAGGAATGAAAAAAATGAGTTGATTCCCACAAGGACTATAACCGGCCATAGAATGTGCATTGATTATAGGAAGTTTAACTCTAATCTAGAAAAGATCATTTCCACTTTCTTTTGATTGATCAAATGGTAGAACCATTAGCTAATCAACCATACTACTACTTCTTAAATGGGTATAGTGGATTTTTCAAAATCCATATACACCTGGATGACCAAAAGATAACGACATTCACCTACTCATATGGTTCATTTGAATATAGGAGAATGCCATTTGATTTGTGTAATGCATCTGCTACTTTCCAACGCTGCATGACATATACATTTTTGGATATGATTAAGGAGATGGTTGAAGTCTTCATGGACGATTTCTCTGTCTATAGCTCTTCCTTCTCCTCTTGTTTGTCAAATTTGTGCAGAGTACTTAGCAGGTGTGTGGAGATAAATCTTGTGCTGAATTAGGAAAAATGTCACTTCATGGTCAGGGAAGGAATTGTTTTGGGTCACAAGATTTCAGATAGGGGTATTGAAGTTGATCAAGTCAAGATCGTGGTCATGGTTCTACTGCAGCCTCCTAAGACAGTTAAGGATGTTCGAAGCTTTCTAGGTCATGCTGGGTTCTACAAGAGGTTAATCAAAGACTTCTCCAAAATTGCAAGACCACTGACTCGCCTACTATACAAAGAGGTCGAGTTCAACTTTGATAATAACTTTCTTGAGGCGTTGTTTGAAGATCAAAGAAGCTTTGGTGTCTGCTCCAATAGTCTAGGCTCCAGATTAGACTCTCCCATTTGAAATTATATATGACGTAAGTAATTTTGCTGTGGGAGCAGTTTTGGGCCAGAAGAAAGATAAGAAGTTGAATGTGTTCTATTACGCCAGCAGAACTCTTGACGACGCTCAAGTCAAGTATGTAACCACTGAAAAAAACTTCTTGTAGTGGTCTTCCTATTTGAGAAGTTCATATCATATATAATTGGGTTCAAGGTGATTGTGCATACATATCACGCAACTTTGAAATACCTAATGAAAAAAAAGGATGCTAAGCCCAAACTACTCAGGTGGATACTACTGCTTCAAGAATTTTTGACATTGAAGTAGTGGAGAAACCGGGAGTAGAGAATGGAGTGGTTGATCTCCTATCACGAATGGTGGTTGATGCTAACTATGTTTAAAGATACTCAACCTTTTATCTTTAAATGTGATCTGTGTCAAATAATGGGGAGCATTAGCAAAAGGAATGAAATGCCAAAAAATTCAATTATAGAGGTTAAAATATTTGATTACTGGGGAATTGACTCCATTGGACCATTTAACCTACCATCTCATGGAAACCGCTAGATTCTCGTAGTAGTGGACTATGTTTCCAAGTTGGTTAAAGTTGTAGTTCGTCCCAACTAAGGTTGTGATAAAAATGTTTAAGAGCATCATTTTTCCCCAGATTTAGAGTGCTTAAAGTGGTAATAAGTGATGGAGGTTCCAACTTTATTAACAAACTTTTTGAGAATCTGCTGAAGAAACATGGAGTTAAGCATAAGTTAGCTACACCTTATCATCAACAGACAAGTGGCCAAGTGGAAGTCTCAAACAAGAATATTAAAGCCATTTTAGCCAGTGTTGTGGGAGTTTTAAACCGAGATTGGGCAGTCAAGTTGGATGACACAATGTGGGCTTACAAAAGAGCTTTCAAAACTCCAATTGTAGGAACTCCGTTTCAAGTGATTAGGAAGTCATGCCTTTTGTTGGTTGAGGTAGAGTACAAAGCGCTGTAGGCAACAAGATATCTGAATTTTAATCTTAAGACTGCTCTGGAGAAAAGGCTCATAGATCTACACAAGATAGAATAGATCAGACTTGAAGCTTATGAGAGCTCAAAAGTTTACAAGGAGAGAACTAAAACTTTTCATGATAATAAGATTGCACCCAAGCGGATCACAGCAAGTGATCAAGTGCTTTTGTTCAGCTCAAGGCTTAAGTTGTTCCCTAGGAAGTTAAAGTGAATGGTTAAAGGGTGAACCTTTATCGAGGTGATGTGACTATTCCGAGAGAACCTCTGTTTCTCTCGATGAACCACCTGACCTCTGATGGGTGTGAAAAGTTAAGCTCAGTGACTTTAAACAAGCGCACTTGGGAAGCAATCTCATGGTAACCTTGTAAATATCTTAATTACGTTTTTAAAAAATTTCTTTTGTTTCTTTGGTTTTGCTTCTGAATTTCAGGAATTTGCAGAGTAGTCTAAGTGTGATGTGTTTTAAATTATTGATTTTGGAAGAAATTGGAGAAGGTAATGTATACTCCAACGATCTATGCCACAAAAAATTTTACCATATCACCTAACATTTCAAAAATGACACAGTGAAAAATCTGAGGGACCAAACCTCAACTCGAATAGCTGTGTCGGGTTAACCAGTGAGATAATCATAAAAAGAGGTACAAATTTTAATTTGGTGGATAATATGCTAGCTTACCGCGCATTATCAACCAAGTTTAAATACAAGCCCTTATATCCTTAATGTTGTATCTTCTAATTCGACATATGCTGCACTTATTTGCTAGTAGATCCTTTGCATCTAAATTTGGAGAAAGTGAAATGTAGATGGGGGCCACATGTTTTTAGTTAGTCTTGGAAATGTTTAAGGTTGGCATGATTGATGTATCTGTGCACACAGCTTGATCACATGCATTAGTTAGAAACAAAATTTTTACACCACACCTCGTGCAAAATTTTAAAGTGAGATAACCCCACATGTTCTAGCAAAAAACTGAAAATCAATTGATTTATTTTTGCCTCCTGCGTCCACCACTCTTTTACCCAACGAAAACAAAGAAGCTAGGGGCCCCCTCATGTTTGTTACAGAACATACAATTGTCTCCTTTTGCTTTTTAATTTTTCAGTCACCTCACTTTTTATATTGTCACATACGAGCACATGTAGTTGTCTTTAAACTCATCTATTTCATTATTCACTTATTGCAAAATTATCACTCATCAAGAACGGAAGCATTCATCTTTTATAACATCTTCAAATTTTTTCTTGTGAGTTCATCTCTCTTGCAGAAAATCGAAATCAACTCGACCAAGCAACCCAAAAAACAGAGCCGTGTTCAGTTCTTTTACGCGAAAAAAGGATTAGCTCGAGCCTTGAATTCGAATTAAAGACCGAGTCAAGCTGAACCAGCTGACATCACGTTTAGCTAAAAAAGTGGCTCGAGAGTTACAATCGAGTGGAGCTAGCCAAGTCGAGTGTGTTATGTACTCAAGCTCTAAACTGAGCCGCTATCAAAGTTAAGCCATGAAGCGATACTATTTTTGAATCGAGTTCTAGACCGAGCCGCTATTATGTGAAGTCGCTGTGGAGTTCAAATCTTTAAAATTTTTAAAGCTTAACTTGAGCCGTCACTCGAGTCTGCTAGCCGTGAAGCCACTGTTGAGTTAAATTCCATCAACTCGAGCTAATTCGTGGAGTTGAGACAGTTTTTCATGAAGACGTGAGAGACTTGAGCATAGCGGTAAAGACAAGGGATAAAGTTGAAAACTCGTTTGAGAGGAAACTGTGAGCAACTCAACAATATAAGTTAAGAGCAAAATGAGGAGATCAGGTGAAGGTTCTTCAAGGAGGAGGTTCACGTGTTCGATGGCTAAGGGGTCTTTAATAAACATCAAT
Source organism: Lepidium africanum (assembly GCA_900406405.1). Classification (NCBI taxonomy): domain Eukaryota; kingdom Viridiplantae; phylum Streptophyta; class Magnoliopsida; order Brassicales; family Brassicaceae; genus Lepidium; species Lepidium africanum. The sequence continues at coordinate 32,568 of OVAX01000443.1, forward strand.
GATGATTAGTCAACTTCCGAGTCATTGCAAAGAATAACAGCCATACGCAGAGGAAAACCCGTGAGAGAAGAACCCGAGACAGCTGCATTCATGGAAGATATCAGTAGCTTCAGTGAGAGTGACAATAACATTGACGGATCAGACATTGAGAGAAGGCCGCAGACTGTGAGTGACAAGGAAGCGATGAAAGCTTACAAACAAATGAAGATGACGGGAACAAGGTACCTTCACATGGAAATAATGGTGCAGCTTGGCATCGCTAAAGATGTGGACTTTATGGTTAACGCGTGCGGGTTAACATAGTTTGTCTCCAACGTTCGAGTCGCTTACAGAGCGGAAATTATACAGTTCTTCGCTTCAGTCGTGCTACGAACATACTCTAATAATGAAGAATGGTTGTGGAGAATAGATGGATTTGGGGGCCTCACCTTTGAGCTCCACGGCGTCAAATACTCTTTATAGCGTCTCAATTCGAACAACTTTTTGAACTCCCATCTTCTGACGAACTCGACGTTCATTTTGAGCAAGATGAGCTGCTTCCGTCAAAAAGAAAGAAAAGATCTAGAGCAATCCAAACTCTCGACAGAATAGATTGAATTATTTGTGGCGGCTGATAGCGGGTTCTGATCCATATAATCCATCCCAAAGTAAGTGTACCAAGATCAGGAACCTCGAGATCAGGTACTTCCACTAAGAATTGCGTGCACATGTTTCACCTGATACGAGTCGGAAAATGTTAGAAGACCAAAGCTCAAAATGATAGATGAGGGGCTTAATAATATCCTCAATCACACTTATCACGAGATGATATTCGCTGGAAATCTGAACAACAACAGGTTCACAAAGGTGCTTATGAAGCATCCGATTAGCTGCAAAACGTGGGCTAACCAGTTACAAAATAAGACGAAGTGAACCATCTGCGTTGACAGGATATTAACGAGGATATTGAAGGCATGTAACATGAAAGTGAAATTGAAACCAATCCGTCCAGAATGGCTCGACACAACGTACCTCTAGAAGTATATATTTTTAAGAAAACCGCCAGGAAGAGGACCCTAGATATATAAGTTTACACTCCTAGCTGAAGTAGTTGAGACAACAATACTGCTCCCGAATTTAGACCTTATAGTTGTGGGAATTGAGGGTAACATAGTATTCATACCTCTGGTAGAGCTCCTCTATGGACCCTAATTCCAAACAAACCATTCGGCGCAGGAGCTAAAGGCAATTGAGATGAACTATGCAACGCTAGAGTTCTTCCACTTTGATGAGTATATGGAACCGAAGATGACCAAAGGCGTAAACGCAGCTCATCAACATGTCAGTTTCTGAAGAGATGGAGCAAGTGGCTAAAAAAACAAATAGCCAACCTAGTGAAATCGTTCAACTCCCTTACATTCGGTTCCAGCTCTCAAAAAGAGAGAGATTCCACCCCTTTAAACTTCAGAGGATCAACTCCCACGCCTCTCGCACAGTCCACATTATTCTCGCTGCAAACCAAATGACGTTCCACGTCAAAGCAACCTCGTAGTGCGTCATCGCATATCTAAAAGCCAATGCTGCAACCTCAGAAGCAAGAGACAAAGCTACAGCTCTTGCACTTCGACCTTAACTCGACCATGCCTCTCAAACACTCGATCAAGTGTGGTGGCGCATATTACAACTATATTGCTGAAAGGACTCCAGAGCTAAACTAGGAGACATATCAGAATCTACTCGCTTGAAGAGCATCATTGAGCTAAACCCGGAGGAAGAGAAGTGCAAGCACTGAGCCACAACTTGGAGACACAGAAGTGCAATCTCAAGATTTCACACCACAAATGCCAATGAACTTCTTGGATCCATTGGGATCATATCCGATCTACACTCTCCCATCAGAACAATAGCAGCAACCATCTTACGATAACATCATGGATGTGGACATATGTTCATTATGTTTGCTAGTCTAGGATCTTCTTTCAAGCTTTTATCTACACAAGGGATTGTGCGATTCAAGTTTTGGGGAGAGTTCCAGAGGTGTCTAACTATGTTTTCTGTGTTCTTAGTTCAAGTTTTGCACTCGAGTCAGCATGCATAGAATATCATTTAAAGCATAGAAAAACCATATAAATTGATTTGTTTTTGAAAATTCATTCTACAAAAACAAAGTGTTCATGTAGTTTGCATTTATATAAGATCGAGTCTAGGCATTGGTTTGGGGATTATGATGAGTTTACCGTGCAAGATGACTGGTTTATTTGCTAAATTCACTACCCTAAGTTGATGTTGTTTGATGCTTGCTAGCTGGTTTGAAAAAGACTGCTCCATGCTAAGAATGTTTAGTTTAAGCTTCATATCTTAGCTGAACTTTGTTGTGATTAGACGCTATTCCTTGCTAAGTGAGAACCTAAAATGGATGCTTAATTATCAAGAGTATGCATTAAGTCTGAACTTGTGGACTACAAAATACTTGGATTTCCTTTAATCATCTGCATTTATCTTATTAATCTAAGTAAACTCCTACCATGACCTTTACCTCATTTTGAAATATACATTGTTTGCTATGTGATTGTGAGGTCTATTTTTCGTTTTAATCTTGTCAAAAAGTGTTAAGTGAGCGCCGACATGAACAAGGCTTCATGTAGATGTCGGTTCACGATTTTTGAACCAGATTAGGCCTAGGTGGTTTCGATTCTTGGTGTGGGAAGTTTATTTTTTTTGGATGGGAAATGAATGAAGAAACAAAAGAGTAAAGATTTAAGTGATAGAGTCTAAGTGGAAAAAGGGCAGAAAAGTGTGTATATGTTCTAGTAAAGGTTTTAGGAAATGAAAGTGTGAAAAAGGGTTCTAAGAAAAGAAAAGGAAAGATAGACAAAAATCTAGAATGTCTTATGAATTAAGATAGAAGAAAATGAACCAGAGTTGTAATGTGTTATGATCTAAAACCGTTAGAAGTGTTTAATTAAGAAACCTCTCTCCTTATATTGGCAATGGAAGCTTGTGAAGTTGATCTTAAGATGCGTTGTGGCTGAAAGAAAGAAAAGCTTTTTTAATTAAAAAGGTAGAATTAATAGGTCTGAGCTCGACTTGGGTGCATTGGGTAAATGAAGCCTTCTTTATGTACGCATCTATTGGCTCTCACCTTTAGTATTATGCTAACGCTTATTCCATTTTTGAGTGATCTTTGTGCATATTTGATTGAGCCATATACATGAAAAATATCACTTTAATATCTTAGACCATTCCCTTAGCCAAACAAGTTTTTAGGAGATACATAGCTTGATTCACGGTTTGAAATTGATGAATGTTAAAGGGAGAGGTTTATTTGAAAGCATTTGTAGGTTGAGATTGAACTGTGATCAGCATGACTAACCTTTTTGGAGTAAGGCTTATTAGTATTGCATCCTAGAACATCAAAACATGATAATAAGTTTAGCATTTGGATCAACTTGTTGTGGTTTTGAGTCCCGCTTTGCAACCTATTCCCCTAGTTTGTTCTTGTACGTTTGCTTAAGGGCAAGCAAAGAATAAGTTTGAGGGAGTTGATATGTAAGCATTTTTACTAGTTTTAGGTGTCTTATTTAGTCCAGTTTGCATATATTTCGCTACATTTGCATCTGTTTTAGGGTCTGAATAGCTTCATTTGCATACCTTGCATTTGAAGGAGCTTTCAGGTACTTGGAGAGCACAAAATGGAGCACTCTAGACGTTGTGAAGACTTTGGGACATGATGATCGTTTGGATACAGCTGAGGGAGTAATGGATGGACAGTTTGGAGAAAGCTCTACCACACCACTTGAGCTCGTGGTCGAGTCCTTGGTCAAGTGGCTGTCACACTCGAGCTCGAGATCGAGTCACTGCTCGAGTGGACCCTTTTACCAATCAACTCGGTGGGCCACTTTAGCAAATATGCCAAATTGAATCATAACCAACCACTCAATGGGCCGAGTTATGTTAGGTATTTGCTAAATTCAGTATAAATACTCTTGGTTATTACCAAAAATGAACATCCTAGTTTTTGACTTTTTTGTGCAACAACCGTTTTCCACTTTGTAAACTTCCAGAACAAAGGTTTCTTTCTATGCTTTTCTAATGCAATTTTCATTTTCTTTGAATCCTGTTCATCATTTCGTTTCGAGTCCATTGCTGATGTTGCCTGTTGTGAATTCCATTGTTTCTGTTTACTTCAATATTTTTGAGTAGTTCACTTAAGGTTCTTGAGGATGGGTTAGACTAGTGTGGATCTTAGATTTTCCAGGTTGATTAAGAATGGAATAACTTAGATCTCTTATGTTTTGTTGCTGCTAATACTTGTTTCACCTTGATCAATTGAAATATGTTCTTAGACATTCTAGCACCCGATAGGTGTTTAATAGAATGTTCGATCGAACCAACTTTAGAGATTCACATTCTTAGCTCGAGGATCGCTTGTCTAAGATGTGAATCGGCTTGAGTAAGTTGATTCTTTACGCCAGTTAGGTTATTAAAAGTTTGTAATGACATGGTTTTTTTATAGCTTCGCTGAGTTTGTTTGCTATGAGAGTGGATTCAATGTTTTGTGAATTTACTGCTTAGAGTTCTGCTCTGTTTGAGTTTTCTTATGTAACTTAATAGATTTATGTGATCCACTAGTCCATGATTCCCACTCCCCAATTTATCATCGCTTATTGTTTGTTTGCTGCTCTATTTTTCATTGCCTTGTTTTGATGTTACTCTGTTTCTTCTGTTTGTTTTGTTTATTTTCGAGTTTGATATAGTATATTTTTGAGTTTAATTTTGGTTGCTAAATACAAAGTACTCTAATTGGCTTGGGTTAGAGAAGTCGATTGTGTCCTAATTGATAATTGCACTTCATTTGGATCAATAGCCTATTGTACTACATCGACACATTAGTTAGTACGATAAGATTTGAGAATAAAGTAAAATCATGTTATCACCATCTGACGTTCATTAAACCCCTTAGCAAATGTTTTTAATATTGTATCTAACATGGATAGCATAGAGTACTTTCTTACGTCATTAAACACACTATTCATAGGTTCCACGTTATTGCTTGTATCTATGTTGTATATTTCTCTCGGAAAATAACACCTAGCCCATATTTCTTTCACACAACTGTCCTCCAAATACTTGGCTGCAGAAGGATATCTCATCGCAGAAAAACTATACTCATGCTTGAAATTAGCCACTGTGTACTGCTTACTACACTCCAAAAAATTTCAAGAAATTTTACCTCTGTTGGCCTTAGTTACATGACCTTTCACATTTTGTGACATATGCCATATCCAATACCCATGATAAGCTTGTGGATACACATTACCTACGACACCGATGAGCCTAAATACGAAATCTTTCGAATTCGGTATAACTATTTTCAACATCTCGAAAAAACAAGTCCAGCTAGCATAATTCTCTCCATCAAGTACAGTGTACGCTATGAGATAAATCCAATGATTAGGATCTTGAGTTATGGCAAAAACTAGTACACCACCATATTCGTTCTTGAGAAATGTTGCATCCACAATTATCATTTTCCTCATCACCTTAATTAAAACCCTTAATGTTAGCTCTTAAAGCTATGAAAAGGCATCCGAATTTCCCATCATCATCTACTTTAACTCATATTATTGTACCCACATTGACCTTCTCTAACGTGTAAAAATAGGAAAACAACATCTTGTAGTTTTCTTTAGAGTGCCACTCAAATTACTGATAGCAAGTGCCCTCCCCCTCCTTGCTATGGAGTATGATACTCATGGTTAATTTTGTCTTAACAAGACCTATGATAACTCTAGGAGATGAAGTGTTTAGTTGTTTAAAATAATCCTCTTTTAAAAGAGTTGCAACTATTTCTAGTGTCCCTTGCCTTTTCATGGGGTTTCCCTCGCTCTGACTAGCTGGAGAACATGTATGCATCTTTGTGTACTTTCTAACAGAGAATATATCAGTATTTTTAATCCTTGAAGCTAATAAACTCCAATTACAACCTTCTTTCTTACGTTTTAGCACCAATCATCCTGGTTCAGATTTTTTAATAGCAAGAAAAAGCTATTAACGAATGATCCTCTATCCACCACTTCTTGCAATGCCTTCTTGTTTAGAAATTCTTGATGCAAACTCAAACCCTATCCATCTTCTTATTCTTCAATGAAATGACTACTTTCCACAACATACGGAAGCTCAACATAGGTATCACCATTATCCAATATATCAATAAATTCTTCTCGTGATTTAATTATGTCCTCTCTACCTAACATTCTACTTATACATACAGAGTAGTAGCATTTGCTGCGATTTCACCATCATCAAACTCATCATAGTTCTTAGGATGCCTAGTTCTTACCAACATAACTTTTAACCACTCTTGACACTTGTCTTGACTTTTTCCCATGCTCTTCCGATTTATTTATGACATCCACCAACAATTTACATCTACCATTATGTTCATCAATGTACGGTAGATAACCACACACATCCTCATCATCACAAATAACCAAATTTCTTCCCCTCCCACTATGGGTGCGAAGAAACTCAATTGCAATCTAAGCTTACTTTCATCTAAAGAAAGCCTCTTGTATAGACAATCTTTTATCTTCGAAAAAGTAATATCGTCTACTACATGCTTCATCACTAGAAAACTAACACGACCTTTTCATTTTACCAATATGACGATGTTGTCGCTCATTACAAAAAATACTCAATCAATTTACTAATACTAGTTGAGTGGTTGTACCCAATTATATTATCGTGAAATCACCTCAAATTCCTGAAAGTGGATGGACTCAGGTTCTAATCTAAAATGCATTACGATTCAACCTATGAATTCCAGTTGTTACCAATTACAAGTCCTAATCGACCCATATTCAATTGTGTTCGACCTAATAAGCATAATCAATTTACAAATCTAAATCTATTTTGCGTAAAAGAATTTTCACAGGAGAGGAGAAAAAGATGCTGAGCAGGAAGATCATGCAGACCAAGATATTTGACGGTGATATTTTCCACTGGCGGCAGTAAAACACATTGGATGGTGATGTCTCTCCTTGCTGGTCAAGCTCTTTTTTGGTATTCTATCGGGTTCACTTCACCTAATTCGGTATTTCCTTATTTTGATTTAAGACTTATCCAAATATTTTTATTGTTTAGATAGAGTTTGGTCCGGTATAGATCGAGTTCGGGTTCGAGTATTTATATATTAAAATTCAAAATTAAAAGAGATTTAATAGAAAAACTCTAAAAAAATTTGTTTTTGATTGGTTCGGGTTCATGTTTAGGTTTGATTTTTCAAATACATAGATTTATGATCTATTAAGGTAATTTATCGTGTTCGTTTCCGGTTCGGTTTATCTAATTCAGGTTAATTTCGGTTCGGATTTTAGACCTCTAAAATAACATTCAAAATATCAACACGAGTTTAGGAATAAACGTTGAAAAAATAATCAAATCTCACGCTATAACGTGGGTATATATCTAGTGTTTTATTAAAATAATCTTCCACCTAAAGTTTTTAAATAAGCATTAGAAAGAACATTGGACGGGTCGAAGAGGATTGGATTCGGGTCGGCCCAGAGGAAAACTGAAAACCCCTCTAACGAATTTTAACACCCGAATACCGGGTGCAGGATTTTAGGGTTCATTCGAAGAAATCCGGAGATTGATCTGAAGCAAAAATGGAGAAGCTGCCATCACCGGAACATGAAAGTACAGAGAATTCCTCCGTCGTTCCTCTAAATGAAGGTGTTCAGAGCCAGGATCTCACTGTCACTCCCGAAGTTCTCGAGCATCCGTAAGTTTGAATTCATTCTTTGGCTGTTACTCGGAATCTTTGATTCCATCACTCTTGCTTGCTTCTACGCTTGAGTTCTCTCACCAATCTTTATATGCTTGTTCATATAGTGTACTCGAGGTCTATATAATAAATGTTTGCTTTCTCGGAGTCACCTTTACGTTTCTGATGTTGGTTCCAAATCTTTGTGTTCTCCGGTCATCAGAACTCGTTCTAACGAGCTTAACTCAGATTTTAAGTTCTTATGCTGGTCGCATGATATCATCATGGCCTTGTGTATTTAGGATAATGCAAGGCTACTCAGTTTTATATAGGTTTTCCGTAGGTCTGTTTGCAAGATAAGGTCTCGAGGTGTCAAATGTTTCAATTCATTGTACCTCATCTCTGTGCTTAAGTAGATTGGTCTTTGTTTTGCAGTGGAACTGAGCAGAAAGCAGATATGTCTAAGGAAGAAGTAAAGAAGACATTAGAAGCAGTAGCATGTACCGGGAAGTTCTGGTAATACAACTTTTGAATAACTATGAATAGGCGTTGTTGGTTATGCACTTAAATGGCATCCTATCTTATCCTTTTACGATGTTGTATGGTTCTTTAGAGTTCAGTAAATTGATGAATGGCTTTCTTTTTGAGTAATTCGTAGTAGTATGGTATCATCTCTCGGTATTACTACATTTAGTTGAGTGTTTTCTTACCTTGTAATGCTACAGGCAGGACTGGGAGAAACTAAAGGAAATGTTATCGTGTTGGTTGAAGAAGGTATGTGCAGGTATACCAGCTGTGTGCTTAAAACACATAATATCACTCCATATCCGTCCTGATTATGTTGATCTCTAACCATCTATATGGTGCGTTGTAAAGGTTCTGTCAGAATATCCTGAGGCAAATATGTTGGACGAACAACAAAAGGAAGTCCTAGGAGAAACATATCCAGATCTGGTTAGCCGATTGAACGAAGGTCTATATCTGCTCTATTCTTAGTTTTATTTATTTGATTATAAGAAATTATGTAGATGAGAATCTGAAATTGTGAGAAGAGGGTTGGTGTTAGATCTCAATCAAGGATTTACTATCTCGTCAGTTATGATCTGATCTAATTTGTGATAGACTAGCTATAACTCCACTCATCATCTTTGTCTCTGTATTACTATAAGGAAATCCATTTGTGAAGTTTCAAGAAAGTAAACTGTGTATATGAGATGCAGTAGCTTGTCATTGTACAGTGTGGGAAGTATGTGCTGAGAAATGTCAGGGGTTTTGCAATTCGGTTGTTTAAGCACTTTTATGTTTTTTTCTGACATTTTTCCTGTCTTATTTACGCTTCCACAACTCTGAGATTTTTACCTGTTTACCTTTTATTTCACTATTCGGCATATGTCTAATTGATTTTCTTTTGTTCTTGCCTTGTTGTGTAGCCCTTCTTAATTTTGACGAAGGCCCTCCATTTACATTGCAGAGACTCTGTGAAGTAAGTAGATGCGTTTGCTGATTATGATTAACGTTAGTGTCTTAGACATCATTTCGTATTAACTGAAAAATCTCACTTTTCTGGTATTCTAAGAGGGTAAGATTCGGTTGACTCCATTCCTTCACTCCGTTGTTCTCCATCCTCATGCATTTCTAAACAAGCATAATTCCTTGAATTTACGATATATTAAGGCTTTCCATGGTAAAAAACTTTCTACTTGTATTACTTGTCCTAAGGACGGGACATGAAATAGCCATTTGTAGCCCTTGGAAAAGTTGTAATTTTCAAGGCATGCTATGCAAGTGTCTTTTAAAGCCTCTTTTGAATGTGTTGAGCTTACAAGCTTATAAAATTCAGTTGACCTAATAATAACAAAGCTTTTTGATTAATCTGGGTTCAACAGATCCTTTTGGCTGCAAGGAGCATCTACCCAAAGCTCTCAAAACTCGCTCTTGCATTAGAAAAGGTACAGATTATAAATTCTTACCTTTGTTACTTATAACCTATATACACATTTCTTCATTGACTTTGTGGATAATTTGCAGAATCTGTTGGTTACTTCTATGTTAGCCATTAGTACAGAAACACAACCACAAATAACTGAGAATCCAGACGTGGCAACTACATACACCAAGACAGCTGCAGCAGATTGGGCACCAAATGGAATTGAGGCATTAAAAGAGGATAAGGATGAGATCATGACAGAGGTAGAAGAAGCAGATGTTGATGACTCAATGACAATAGACATGGAAACAATCGATGAACCATCATCAGAGACAGTGACAACCACGAGTGAGAGTGAGACACCAAGCGAAAACAGTTAAGTGTCTGTTTTTGTTGTGACTTCTTGTATTTTTTGTTATAATTCCTTGGCATGTTCTGTTTATTAATCATGAGTTCTCAACTCTCTTCTTTAGCTACTGCTGCGCAATCATCATCGAATTCAATGGCTGCAGAGGAGGGAGATTCTGAACGTGCGCCGAAAGAGTCAGGAGTTTGAACATAATCAGCTTTGAAAACTGATCTCGAAATTTAATGTTTGTTCTATGAGAGAGACTTTTTTGGATCTTGATCTTGCACTATAGTAGTCGTAAGTTGTGTTTTGGTTAATTTTTTTTTTATAGGTAATCGTGGTGGCAATATCGTAAATACTTTTTTCTCAACACAACCTGTTAAGGGTAGTCTAGGGTTTAACAAATGAAATAAATAGGTTATTTTCACGTATTAACATCTCTTTCCGTTATTCTCCTCATTCTCCCAACTCAATATGAACAACTTTTTTTTGTGACTGATAATTCAAATTGTTATAATTGAAAATATGTTGATAGATAGGTTATTTTCACGTATTAACATCTCTTTCCGTTATTCTCCTCATTCTCCCATCTCATATATATTTGACCTTTTGTTTTTAGGATTTTTTTTTGTTTCATATTAGTTGATGTTTTAAGATTTTTATACAAAAGTTATTGTCTTGTATTTTTGACTTTTTAAATTCTGCAGATTGATTTGTAATTGGTTAGATTATTTTGAAATTTGTGATAAAACATGTTTTATTTACATAAAATACAAAATTTAATGATTTCTTAAGCTGGGTGAAAAATCTTAAAAAATCAAATGTGAAATTGAGGGAGTATAATTTAGAGGGAGGTTCTAGTGCTGCCAAGTTTTTGATCTTTATGATGCTTGGTTAATCATGCGGTAGCCGATCCCAAGATTAAAAAAAAGGAGGATTGGTTCAGATGTCATTTCAATAAAATCTGAAAATATTTGGCGAAGTCAAGATATTAGACAGAAAGCAATAATTTGTTATTTGATATCGGATCACATGGACCTAATATCTGATTCTCCAAGCACAAACATGAAAGTTTAAGGGCTTTCATATTGGTAAATCCTACATCTCTAGAATTTTTTTCTAATTAGATTTTACTCTTGATATTTTTAGAGTCATATAGTTTTCTAGAACATTAATTCTTTATCAATCAAGTTTTACACATCATTTCTAAATTTAGAGTATTTTTTCTTTTTTTGTTGTGCAAAACTATTTTTTGGCTGTAAAAAACCAAAAACCCAGAATAATTATATTTTAGCTTTCGAAAATTATTAATGTACAACAAAAATTCCTACACTACTAAAGTCTATAGTCACAGACTAAGAGCATCTCTAATGGTACTCTAAATTATACTCTAAACTCTATATTTAGAGGAAAAATATCTCCAATGGTGCTCTATGTCTTACTCTAAAAATAGAGATCTCTATTTTTTCTTCCAAATTTGGAGGACTCTATTTCTTCTACTATTTTTTAGAGTATGATTTTTTTTTACAAAATAGTCTTTTAGTTTATAATGTTTTATTATTTTATATATAAACAAAACTTTATGATCAAAATATATATATATACAGAATTTTTATTATCTTACAAAATATACATATTATTTTAAAATTTGAAATTTATGTGATGTAATGAAACTTTATTTAAATTAATTATGTTTTTACTGATCTTGTTATTAATTATTTAATATACATCGATAGATTTGAAAAGTAAATGAACATCTTAGAAATAAATAATTCATTTAGAGTAAAAAAATATAGTAAACCATTGGAGCAAATCAGTTTCTATTTTTCGAGGAAAAAATAGAGCGAACCATAGGAGATGGTTTAAGAACCTACAATATAAATTTTACAGCAAAAAAAAAAACAAAAGTTGTAACCCTTACCAATGAGCCCCTAAATGTCTTTAAAAAATAAAACATTTTATTTAACAAGCATTATCGGGGTTATCTATGGTAAATTGTAAATTTATTAAGAGGGGTATGAAGGCTAAAGGGTAATGTGCAAAGACCCTTAATCATTTATTATTTATATGTCATCTAACAATCCAGACTCTGGCTTTATCCAAGATTCCCTTAGGTTTAAATGGTTTTCCAGATTCGTTTATTTTTCCGAATATGAACTTCTTGTTTTGGAGAATCCTGTACGAAGTGGAAAAATCTAGCTTCCCTTGGGTTCTATGGTATATCTGGAAAGCAAGGAAAGACAAGATATTCTCAGATATCGATCGCGATCCCAAAGATTTAGTACAATTGGCAAACAATAAGGCTACTGAATGGTTCCAAACATAATATAAAAGTAGCATCGAGGACCGTTCCTCCGTGTAAAGGTAGATCTCTAGGAGACGAAGTGGTCTTTAGGCCACTAACAGTATCACTGTCCTTTGATGGTTATAGGTGTTTTGTGAATGAATTTTGGAACGATTCAAAGTATTCTTTGAATTATGATGGTTTTGCTTATCGGACAATGCAGGTGTGAAAATTTGAGGCCAAAAGGTATATGACGAAATTTATCGTCGTTGAATACGCTTATATCCCTCCAGATCGAAACAGTACTATGGACTATGACATCGCTTATATTCCTCTAGATCATTGAATTCGGATTCGCAATAGATTGTGTAGAAGTGATAAAAATGATAAGAGATCCAAACGATTAGTGAGCCTTGAGTCTAGACATTATAGATTTCACGCGCAAAGCCTCTTTTGTTATTTTCTCTGTTCTTTAATTTTTCAGTATCTTAATTTCAAAGCAGATTTTTAGCATGTTAGAAGTCTTTCTGAAAATCTTTCTCTTATAAATTAAACTTTATAAATCGATTTACTAACATGATGAGTATGATTGCCAAGACAAAAAAAGCTCATTGTGTTTCAAATAGATATGTGGTTCACCGCTGACATTATTTGAAAAAGTATAGGTTCCAACCAGAAAACTCCACAGCTGAAAAATGGTAAGAAATTATTCAAAAATTGGTAAGCACTTGCTTTCTTTAAATAACATTTCTTTTGATACTTTCCAATCAGAGCCAAAGTATAGTGCAAGTAAAAAAGACATTTACAACATCAAGGTTACAACACTTAATAGTTATTGTACTGATGATAGCTTTTTGGGTCTCATGTCTTTATATCATTATCTGGATGAGTTAAAAGGAATGGCCAACCGATGTGAATCCAGCGGCTCTAACATCCTTAAGCGTAGATGATAACCAGTCTAAGCCTTCATAAAGCCCATCTCCACGAAGAGCACAAGTTCCTTGTATGTGCCATTTCCTGTTCTTCAGATCAAATAAGCCTAACCCTTCACATACTTCTCTTGGTGACATGGCTCCTCTCTAATACCAAGCACCAGCAGTTCAAAGAAGTACATTAAGGACGAATCACAGACAAGAAACAAAGAAAAACCAAAAGAATATCTCAAAATTACCATGTCCTGTTTGTTTGCAAACACCAAAATGATACTATTTAGCATGAATGGGTCTTTAATGATCTCCTGAGGAAATCAGAGAGCAGATTAAGGCAATATCCAGAGAGTTTACAAGAAGCCTTTTGCAAAATTTTAAGGTATACCTGAAATTCTTGCTTTGCTTTCCCGATCCTCTCTCGATCCAAGGAATCCACAACATATATCTGCCAGGGCATTTATGGACTATAATTATACCAAGGTCAATAAAGATGGATGGAAAATCTCAAGCTTGGCCATTCAGCAACATTGGCACAAATCCAAAAAAGAGTATATACATACAAGTCCATCAGTATTATTGAAGTAATGCCTCCAAAGAGGTCTCAATTTCTCTTGGCCGCCAACATCCCAAACTGTGAACATCACATTCTTGTACTGAACTTTTTCAACATTAAATCCTGCATAAACAGAGTTTATAATGTCAGCAAACATATTCCAAGAAACGAATGGGAAAACAAAAATAGACCATATAAAAGTTATACTATCACCAAAACACACCAAGTATCATAATTGGATGACACGAGAGGCATCACAAAAGTTGGCACAATTTTAGCTGTCAGGAGATTAAATTGAGGAGAAGATATTCCAAGTATTAATAATTCTGATCCCATTCTCATCTTACAGACATTTATTAAGGCAAAAGCATTGCTTAATCAACAACTAAGCAATATTATTTTATTTTCTGAGGTCTTACTAGGATGAATCTAACAACTTTCATTGAAGATCTATCAAAATCATGTTCCAACAAAAGGAATGAATCCCACTAATTAGATGACAGTAACAGAGATTTCAGAAAATTACATAATAAATGAGCTTACCAATCGTGGGAACAGTTGACAAAACTTCTCCAATGTGAAGCTTGTAAAGAATAGTTGTTTTGCCAGCAGCATCCAGCCCCAGCATAACTACCTGTCATCATCATAAGATTGAAAAGGTAAAAAAAAAAAAAACAAAATTTTCAATTTTATTCATCATACACACAGCTTACAACAAATATATGATTAGTAATACAAAAAAATCAACCATGATTTTGGTATTAGTGAATCTCATGAATAAAGTAATGTTGGGTCTACAAAGCACTCAAGAAAGAAAAAGTCAGACAACACAAGTTTTGAATTTTCAAACTCTAAATTATGATCATAATGAGCGATAAAAGCTACGACTAAAACCAAAACAAATAAAAGAAACACGAGATCTCAATCTCATAAAAAAAAAAAAAATCCAATAAATGATCCCATTATAATAACATGAAGGATGATGAGATTACCCTCATTTCTTGATTTCCGAAGAAAGCATCGAATAGCTTACGAAAAGCTTGACCCATCGCTCCTTACCCAAAAACGTCTCACAAAATCAGCTTATTTCTCCTTCTTCATTTTTCTTATAAAAAGAAATGTCAGAGAAATCCAGGCGACAACGATCGATTACGAAGACGAGACAAGGACAGGGTGAACAAATTTCAGAGATTAAAGGGTATATAGTCTTACGCGTTCGGTCAAAAGGATTTCAGGAGGAAGTCTTCAATGGAAGATTCATATTCCACTAATTTCCACTTTTCAAATGATTTATAACTTAAAAACATTCCCTCATTTTATGTAATACAAATTATACAATAAAGCAAATAACTGAATTTTTATAATCTTTATAAGCTTTGCGGCCCAGATATTCTTCATATTTATTATGGGCTTGTTTTTTTGTTCCAGATATTATGGACTTTGTTAAGAAAACCAAAATATATAGGCCCACATAAAAAATAGAGTACACAAATGAATGGCTTACATGACTCCAATCGTTTCCCTCGTTTCAACAAACTTGATTCTTGCTAAGGCTTAAGTCAAGATATCCACCATTTGTTCAACTCCTCTTTGTGTATGCTCAACATCAACTAAACATTTCTTAATGTACTCTAGTATAAAATGGTGACGTTTATAAGTATACTTACTTTTACCATAAAATACAGGATTATTGGTGTGTGCTATTGTTGATTTGTTGTCAAATTTGATATTAATTTGCTCAGTCTTCTTACCCATGATTTCACTTAGAGAGTCTTGAAGCCAAAAGGCTTGTCGAGCTGCTTTCACTACTGCCATGAACTCATCTTCGGATAGAGCCGCCATATTTTGCTTTTGTGAGCATCACGTGATCGGTGAAGATCCATAGTAAAAAATATGGCCACTTGTGCTTCTTCCATCATCTTGATCAATATTGTGACTACTATTACTATAGCCAATGACTTCTTTTGATCTATTATGATGAAACCTAATACCAAAAACAATTGTACCTTTAAGATATCAAAGTATTTGCTTTATGATTTCTCCATGAGACTTACATGGACTTTGCATATACCTACTAGCTACTCCAACCAAGAATGCTAAGTCCGGTCTTGTATGTAACAAGTATCTTAAGCAATTAATGTTCTTTTTAAAACTTGTTGTATCTATCTCGGGTTCTTCAAATGCTTTTGAAACTTTTAATCCAAACTCCATAGGTATTTGAGTTGAATTACAAGATTCCAGACTCATTTCTTTTAAGATTCTTTTAGCATATCCTTCTTGTTTGATTTAACTGAAATCTTTACCTTGATATACTACAATTCCGAGATAATAAGTGAGTTTCCCATGATCCAACATCTCAAAGTTAGAAGACATACCACTTTTTAATTCGTGTACTATCTTGAGAGAATTTCCGGTTATGAATAAGTCATCAATATAAATCACAACTATGAGTATGGTTTCTCCTTCTTCCTTTGTGATACACGACTATTTCCTTAGAGCATTTTTCAAGTTCCATTCCCCTGAGAACTTGGTCTAGTTTTGTGTTCCAAGCCCGTGGAGCTTGCTGTTAAACTTAAACGTTGAGTAAGGAGCAAGGAATTATACATGTGGAGTGGTAAACAAGGCAAGTTCCTTTTGTGTTATGTCGCGGTCCGTATGAGAACATTTGTATGAAGATGAAGCTGTTGGATGTGACCATTTGAAGTGAGCCGTTGGATGTATTTGTCTTGAAGAGAAGGATCACATGTGCATATAAGAAAAATGAGCTGTTTATGTTGAGTCCATTTCACGTCTTCGGGATCCACTCCAAGACCAAGCAATTTTTCCTCTTTGGTCTTTCTTACATGTTTGTAAAGCCCTAGTGTAGACTCAAGTATATATAGGACCAGTTGTAAATCTTTAACACTTAAGAAAGAGAATTCTTATCTTCTCTCTAATCTCTCTCGGTTTCAAACAACAAAACTCTCCAAACTCTTCATTCTCTCATTCCCGGTTTCTACTCAATCTCTTTAATCTATTTCAAATCTCTTTCATTCTCTTAAATCTCTGTATGGTATCAGAGCATAAGATCTCTTAAGACACTAATTTCCGCCAAATCTTTCTCTTTCTCTCAAAAACTCAATTGTTGTTCTTGAAGCTTTCTCTTGGACCATTGGGTAAAAAGGTAATTCCTTGGTTTCAAATGGATAATTACAAGAAATTTGCTGTCTTTGTTACTCTTAAAGGAGTTAACTACTTGTTTTGGGCTAAAACCGTGAAGGCCGTGTTGAGTGGCCATGGACTTTGGGCTCATATTGAAGGTGAAGCTCCAAAGAAGGCGGTCCGATATGTTGGTAAGGAAAAGGAAGGAAACACTAGTGTGATGGTAGCGGCTGATAAAGAAAAGGCTAAATGGTACCAAGATGACCAAGTCGCCCTTTTCATCATCCAAAGCTCACTAGATCCGGCCGTTCATGAAGCTTACTTACATTGTGAGAATGCCAAGCAATTGTGGGACATTCTCAAGAAGGTGTATGGCAACTTTTCAAACCTTAGCTGTGTGTATGAGGTAAAGAAGGCCATTAATGACCTAAGAGAGGAATATATGGAGTTCACTCAATGGTTTGGGAAGTATAGGTCTCTTTTGGCCGAATTTGAGATGTTAAGACCTTCAAAGGTGTTAGGTGAACAACTTGAACAAGAAAAGGTGTTTGGCCTCTTGATGAATTTAAACCCATCATATGGTGATCTTATTCGCCATCTCTTAAGACAAGATAAGCTCCCAAGCCTTGAAGAAATGTGTGGCTCCATTTAAAGAGAACAAGGATCTCAGAGCCTTCTTGGTGGTAAGGGGAAGCTAGCTATAGCCAACAAGGCCTCATACTAACATGAGGAAAAGAAGGTGTGGATTTGTAATCATTGCAAAAAGAAAGGCCATTCCAAAGATCGTTGTTAAATACTACACCCACATCTTAAGCAAAACAAGCCATGGGAAAAACCAAAGGCCAACATTGCAAGCGAAGAAGCCGCATGTCAAGCTAGCGGTTATCAACCGGCTATTGGAAGTGCCATGGTAGCAGCCCAAAATGACTTTGTGAAGAAATCTGACCTTGATGAACTCATCAAGTCGATCAATGCATTAAAGGAATCTAGTAACTCTTTCTTTGTTTCAAAAGTTGATAAACTGGTAATAGTAGATTCCGAAGCTACTCATCATATGATTAGCAATGAGAACCTACTTACAAATATGAAACCGGCTCTAGGCAGTGTTAGTATTGTGGATGGTAATAAGATTCCTATTAAAGGTGTTGGTGATCTTAGTTTGTTTGATAAAGAATCTAAGACGTTTTACATGCCAAATTTTAAATCAATCCTTCTTAGTGTTTATAAGGCGGTTTGCGATTTGAATTGAAAAGCTATGTTCGATCCTAACTCGGTTCAATTTCAGAATACTAAGAGTGGAAAGGTTCTTGGAAGTGGTATTGCCAAGGACGGATTGTACTTGTTGGAAGATATCAAGAGCAACCCCAATTTATCTTTACCTTCATGCTAGTCTAGTTCTTGTTTGTCTAATGCTTTGAACTCTAGTAGTACCTTAGATAATGATGTGTTGTGGCATGCCCGTTTGGGTCATCCACATTCTAGAGTTTTGAACTTATTGTTTCGTAGTGTTTCCTTTAAAAATGACACTTGTGAAGCTTGTATACTTGGGAAACATTGTAAATCAGTATTTTTTTAAGTCTTCAACTATTTATGAAAGTTGCTTTGATCTTGTTCATTCCGATGTGTGGTCTTCCCCTTGTGAATCCTGAGAACATCATAAATACTTTGTGACATTTATAGATGAGAAATCAAAACTCACATGGGTGACATTATTACCTAGCAAAGATCAAGTTCTCGAAGCATTTACTAACTTTCAAAATTATGTTTTGGCTCAATGTAGTACCAAGATCAAAATCCTAAGATCCGACAATGGAGGCGAATACACAAGTAATGCATTCAAACAAAGCCTTGCCAAACATGGAATCATACATCAAACCACTTTTCCCTACACACCTCAACAAAATGGTGTAGCTGAGAGGAAGAATAAACATCTCATAATGGTGGCTCAATCAATGATGTTCCATGCTAATGTGCCTAAGAGGTTTTGGAGTGATGCCGTGGTCTCGGCATGCTATCTCATTAATCGTATTCCCACTAAAGTGCTTCATGATATATCACCATTTGAGGTACTTAACAAAACCAAGTCCTCTATCGATCATTTACATGTATTTGGATGTGATTGTTTTGTTTTTAATTAAGGTGAACAAAGGACCAAACTTGACGCTAAGAGTGTGAAAGGCATTTACTGGCTATTCAACTACTCAAAAGGGGTACAAGTGTTATATCCCTGAGTCAAGATGTGTTGTTGTATCTAGAGAAGTCAAGTTTGTGGAAGACAAAGGGTATTATGATGAAAATGTTTGGAACAACCTTCAAGATTTGCCTACAAGCACATCGGACCGTGCCTTAAGCATACGTTTGATACTTAAGAAACTTGGGATCGGAGACTTGAGTACTAATTCAAGAAGTGTGGAGTGTGAACCATCACAAGAAACTCCCTCACACAATGGTGAAGACATAGTTCAAGAAGCTACCGAACCAACTATTGAAACCGCCACACCCTTGGCCGAGCAAACTGAAGGGAACGATGAAGCTCAAGATGGACTTGTCTCGGACGAGGTTGATATCATGGATGGTAGTGAACCATCAACCCTAAGATGAAGCCAAAGAATCCGTGATAGAGGAATGGGCTCGGAGTATATTGAGGCCGTAGAAGTACCGGAACCACCTAGCCTAAGAAGAAGTCAACGGTTGAAAAGTCTTGACACCAAACTATATTTCAACAACATTGCTGAAGCACACGCACACCAAATTGTATGTAACCTTGCTGAGGTACTGGTTGAACATCAAGCCTTCATCACCCAACTTGGCCAGAACTTTGTATTGAAGACATATGAATAAGCTAAGGAACACAAGGTGTGGTGAGATGAGGTTGACAATGAACATGGTGCTATGGTTCGGAATCACACTTGGGATGAAGTTGAACTACCTATTGGGAAGAAGGCCGTGACCTCTCGACGGGTATTCATAATCAAGTATAATAATGATGGTACAATTGAGAGGCACAACTCTAGACTTGTGGCTAGAGGCTTTACACAAACTTATGGAGAAAATTACCATACACGTTTGCTCCGGTTGCCAAATTTCATATGGTACGTGTTGTGTTATCTTTAGCTACTAACCTTGATTGGGATTTGTGTCAAATGGATGTGAAAAATGCATTCTTACATGGCGAGCTTGAAGATGAAGTCTATATGCATCCTCTGTCGGGTCTAGAACACATTTTCAAACCCGGACATGTATTGCAGCTTAGGAAATCCATCTATGGACTCAAACAATCTCCAAGAGCTTGGTATCACAAGTTGAGCCATACTTTGAGAGATCATGGATTCTGAAAGTCCAAAGCTGACCACACACTATTCACTAGCTAAGGTATGAATGAGATTGCTGTTATTCTTATCTATGTTGATGACATCATTATCACCAGAAGTGACAAGTACGACATCAAAGAAAACCTTAAATCCTTTTTTAAAAACAAAGATTTAGGTGAAATGAAGCACTTCCTTGGGATTGAAGTTTGTCGATCCAAAGAGGGTGTCTTCTTGTCCCAGTGGAAGTACACTCTTGATCTTTTAAATGAGTGTGATGTAAGTAACCGAATAGCCAAGACGCCACTTGAAGACGCCTACAAAGCAACGTACAAGGGGGAGAAATATGATGATCCATTTGAAGATGTGAGTCAATATCGGAGAATGGTTGGCAAGTTGATCTACCTCACAATAACAAGACCGGATTTATACTTTACAGTGAATCAAGTGAGTCAACAACATATGAAAGCTCCATAGAGGTGTCATTGGGACATGGTGGATCGAATTTTTAGGTATCTCAAAGGGACTTCAAAGCAAGGTATATGGATGGGTAAGAATGAGAACATCACTCTTTTTGGTTATTGTGATGCGGATTGGGCTAGAGATAGGCAAGACTGCAAGTCAACCACCAGGTATTGCACGTTCCTTGGAGGCAACCTAGTGACTTGGATGAGTAAGAAGCAAAAGGTTGTGTCTTGTTCAAGTGTGGAGGCTGAGTATAGAGCTATGAGGAAGCTCACAGATGAGCTTATTTGGTTGAAAGCATTGCTTAAGGACTTGGGAGTTAAAACACGAGAACTAATCACAATGCATTGTGATAATCAAGCTGCTGTTCACATTACATCAAACTCGGTGTTCCATGAAAGGACTAAACACATTACCGTGTTACACAAGGAGTTTGGACCAACTAGCGAACATATTCACCAAGGCCACAAGTTTAAAGGTATGTGTGTACTCAAGAACTTTGACTAGTGGACATGTCTAAATCGTAGGAATGAACCATACTCTTTTTCTATTAGTTGGTTTTGTCCCTATTGGCTTTTCCACTAAGGTTTTTAATGAGGTTGGGAGTTACAACTTTCAAGCTTGACCTTAATGTCTTTGCGGATTCAAGCTTGAGGGGGAGTGTTAAACTTAACAATGAGTAAGGAGCAAAGAAGTATACATGTTGAGTGGTAAACAAGGCAAGTTCCTTTTGTGTTATGCTGTGGTCCGTATGAGAGCATTTATGTGAAGATGAAGCCGTTGGATGTGACCATTTGAAGTGAGCCGTTGGATGTATTTATCTTGAAGAGAAGAGTCACATGTGCATATAAGAAAAAGGAGTAGTTTATGACTAAGACTAAGGAATCTTTCCTCTTTGGTCTTTCTTGTCATGTTGTATATTGTCTTAGTTTGTAAAGCCCTAGTGTATACTCAAGTATATAAAGGACCGGTTGTAAATCTTTAATACTTAAGAAAGAGAGTTCTCTTCTTCTCTCTAATCTCTCTTGGTTCCAAACAACAAAACTCTCTAAACTCTTCATTCTCTCTTTCGCGGTTTCTACTCAATCTCTTTAATCTCTCATAAATCTCTTTCATTCTCTTAAATCTCTATACTTGCTTCAATCCACACAAAGCTTTTGAAAGCTTGTACACTTTATGTCCTTTTCCTTTTGCTTCAAAGCCTTCAGGTTGAGCCACATAGACATCTTCTTTTAGTTCTCCATGTAAGAAATCTATTGACATCTAGGTGATGTATCTCCCAGCCATTTGATGTTACATGACCAATTAATAACCTTATTGTTTCAAGTCGAGATACCAAAGTAAACACTTCATCAAAGTCTATGTCATATTCTTGTACATATCATTTTGCTACAAGTCGTATTTTATATTTGTTAATGGTTCCATCAGCATTACTTTTTATTCTAAATATCCATTTTAATCAAATGATCTTTGCATCTCTCGTTCTTATTTATAGAATCGATTTCATTTTCACATGCTAAAGTCCGATTTTACGATCCTTTTACTTCTTAATAACAACTTGATTCATCATTTATGGAGAGAAATAAACTTTCACATTCAACTGACGCTTGAAGAACATAATCATCTAGATATCTTGGTTGAGAAGTAACTCGATTTGTTCTTCTTAGTGGTTGATTATCTTCTTCTCCATCACTTTATTCCTCATGATTTTCAAGTGTTTCTTAAGAATCTCTTGACCTTCTTGATTTTTGTGATCATTACCTATTATCGTGGGTCCTTCTCCATTTTCTTCTACACTTTGATACAAAGATTTTACTTACTGAAGCAATTCCTAATGTACTAAGATGTCAATGTAGAACAATAGGTTGTCAATCCAAATAGGAGAGAATGTTAGCAATTAAAATATGATCAGACCTGTCTAATCCAAACCAAATAGATTTAGAGATTGTCTGTCAACTTAAACCAACACAATGAAATGACAATAAGATGAAACAAAAGACAAGAGAATAAGCAAAATAGAATGAGACTAGCAAAAACAACCAAACAAATGAAACAAGCATAGAGCAATATGAGAATGAAAATATCTTGAAAAGTGGGTATAATGGATCAGAGCTTCACTTAAATCTACTAGGTTTCCTAATAAACTCATAAGAGGTAATCTCTAGACAGCAAATTTACAAGTAATTGAATCTATTCCCATGGTAAACAAACTCAGCTAGACTACAACCTAACCTAACTCTCATTAGCGATTTATAATCAAGCATGCATGAAGAAACAACTTACTTAAGTCAATTAACACCCTAAACAATCAATCTCTTGAGTTAGGCATGAAAAACTCTGAAAATGGTCAATCAAGCATTTCATCAAATACCTTTGGGTATTGAAATACCTAAACTTAAATTTATCTTTCTCAAAATGAATTAAGCATCAAGAACACCAAATCAAAAGAGATCTAAGCTATTTATCCTTAAGCAACCTAGCAAACCTGAAACCCATTCTAATTTAACTCATTTCCTCAAGAACCTTAGAAGATCTACTCATAATTCATGTAAAATTGCATAATAAACAACATAATATTAAGATATAAAAGAGACAAGAATCAAACTGAAATACTCAATAGATCATAAGAAATTTTCATACAAAGCTAGAGAGAGTTTGCTGGAAATTTAAGAACACAAAAGAGGCTAAAACGTGATTAAACTGAGTATTTGGGTTAAGAGGGCTATTTATACCCATTCTAATGAAACCCTAAAATGTCAACCAAAATAAAAATCAAAGTTTGGGAAAAGGCCTACTCGACCATGTGTAGGTCGAGTTGGTTGGTCGAGTATAGTTTTGGGCCTTGTAAATCGCAGATTCAGCTCCAGGTTGAACTCGACCACATGTTGGTCAAGTATCCCCAAAATGTGTTTTCCTTTGCTCGTATGTTAGGTTCCATCCTTAGTGTAGCTTAGTAGTCCGTCACTCGTCCAAAACCATCCAAATGTGTTCCTCCAAGCATCTAATAGCAACTCCAATGCAAGATGTATGCAATGCAAGTACAAATGATCCTAAGTATGCAAAAGAAACTAAAGGGACTATGAAATGATACAAATCCTATATGAATCAATTCAAAATGAATGATAAATGAATCCTAAAACTAGTTGAAACGCACACATATCCCACCTTCTCATCTCAAGTGAAACATTCCCGGTTTTCTAATTGTTTCATCTTGAATTTGAGAACAAATCCAACTTTATTTCTCATCAAACAACACATCTCGACTTCAATTATCTTTTGAGTCTTTGGATTGTAAAGTCTATATGCCTTGGGTCCTGGTTTGATCCCAAGTTGTACAAGTGTATTTGATCAATCATCAAGTGTCTTGAGGCTTGTTGCTTGAACCTTTGTATGTATATGCTAAGCAACCAAACACTTTTATGTGATCAAGTTTTGGTTTCTTTTCTCGCAAGCTTTCATAAGGAGTCATGTTCTCAAGAGCTCTTGATGGTACTCTATTTATCAAGTAAGTGGAGTGTCAAACAACTTCTCCCCAAAATTTATTTGGTACCTTCATTGCTTTGAGAATGTTTCTTGTCACCTCTAGTAATTTTCTATTTCTTCTTTCTACACCACCATTTTGTTGTGGTATATATGAACCTGTGAAATGTCTCTTGATTTCTCTTGAATTACAATAATCTTGAAACTCCTTTGAGGTAAATTATCCTCCTCTATTGGTTTTTAAAATGACAATCTCCTTGACATTAACTCAGAATAAAAAATAGCTTAGCCCTATTTAAGCTGTAAATCGACTAATTAATAAATGTATATATATAACATACATACATAGAGTAAAACCGCATTAAATCATAGTAATATTAGAAGAAGGATAAACGATCAATTAGGGATACGACCAATTTCTCACTAAAATTTTCCTGTCGTGCCGAATTCTATATGAACTTTTGAGGTCGGTATTTTTCAAATTTTAGTGCAAAAAAATTCAAATTCTCTACATGAATTTTTTCTTTTGTGCCAAAATATACACTGACCACACAAAGTGTTAGTCAACCGTTAAATAGTCCGTTTTTACGACACGTGTTATATGTGTAGCATACTCCAAAGATGAGTTGGCGGAAAAATGACCAATTTCTTACAGAACTTTTCCGTCGTGCTGATTTCTACATGAACTTATGGACCTGGTATTTTTTCAAGTTTAGTGAAAAAAAATTAAATTCTCTGCATGAACTTTCTCATTTGTGCAAAAACACACGTTGACTAAATGAGTTATTAGTCAATTATTAATTACTTATGTGTATGATACATGTAAAGTGATGTGACATAAATTAGATGTCAGCTAGTGATATTAAAAAAAAAAACAAAATGATGTTGTCTTGTTTTACTAAGTAAAGAAAAAAAACCAAAATTATTTTGGAATCCCTAACATTAGAATTAAATAATTTTTTACGGACTAAAAAATCAGAGGTCATCTGGTAATGTTGAAAGAAAAAATAAAAAAAAGTCATTTCATTTTGCTAGGTAAGGAAAAAAAACCAAAATTATTTTAAATCCGTAACATTAGAATTAAATCCGAAAATTTTTACCGACTAAAAGATCAGAGGTAAAATGGTAATATTGAAAGACAAAATAAAACGATGTCATTTCATTTCTTTCAGTAAGGAATAAAACCAAAATTATGTTAAATCCCTAACATTTGAATTAAATCCATAAAAGTTTTACCGAGTAAAAAATATGCAATTCATTTGTGTTCGGTAATCAAGCGATTACACATCACCATGTCTTACTTAGTTACATCACTTTACATGTATCATACAAATAGATAATTAATAGTTGACTAACAACTAATTTACTCAATGTGTGTTTTGGCACAAATGAGAAAGTTTGCGTAGAGAATTTGAATTTTTTGCACTAAACTAGGAAAAATACCAAGTCTATAAGTTCATGTAGAAATTGGCACGACATAAAAAGTTCAGTGGGAAATTGACCATTTTTTTGCCAACTCATCTTTGGAGTATGCCACATCAGATTATATGTGTTGTTAAAACGAAGTATTAATGGCTGACTAACAGTCTGTTTGGTCAATGTGTATTTCGGCACAAAAGAAAAAGTTTGTGTAGAGAATTTGAATTTTTTGCACTAAACTTTGAAAAATACCAGCCTCAAAAGTTCATAGAATTTGACATGACAGGAAAAGTTTAGTGAGAAATTGGCCGTATTCCCCGATTAATTATTGTTTGGTCAATTTTAAAATAATACAAGGTTAGTAATCACGTTACGCTGTGGTTTTTCTTGAATTCTTTTGTGAAATCCATATAAATGTTAAAAGGTTAGAAAGTTTGTAAAGATTGAAAAAGGTTGGAAAAAAATACTGATGTTATTATTTTCCTGTTTGGTTAAAGATTTGTTCTCGTTATTTTCCTTATTCACATATGATACCTAAGACGTGAAGACAAAAGTCTGAAAATAGAGAAAGCATCAATAAAAGAGAGAGAGAGAGAGAGAGAGAGAGAGAGAGAGAGAGAGAGAGAGAGAGAGAGAGAGTGTGTGANNNAGAGAGAGAGAGAGAGAGAGAGAGAGAGAGTTTGTGACATAGAGAGTTTGTGACATAGATTTGGTTTTAACGTGGTTAGAGGGAGGAGAAGAGAAGCCGAGGAAGAAAGGAGAGATTGTGAAATTTTGACATTTTGGCTAATACTTTTGTCTCTCTTTATACAGTAGTTAGTTTGGTTTGGGTGTATAAGGTAGAGGGAGCTTTTGTATTGGCTTCTTTAGAGTTTGTGTACCTCTGATTCCAATATTTGTTTGTACTCTATTGCACTCTTTGAGTGTGATTATTTGGGTTTGTTGATATAATGATATACGATTGATATAACATGCATGTGCTCACAACAATCATTCAAGACAATTCAAATCTCGCCAAACAAAAGCAAGAAGTCTCTTAGATATGAAATCATATAAATTGTCTGCAGAGAGTGACACCATCATCAATGGAGAGTTGAGAGAGCTCAATGCGAGGATCAGAAGCAAGTTTCTTGTTCAATTCCATATGTGCTTTCTGTTAACCCTCAAGTGCTCAGGCACAATTTCTTCTTCCTCTACTACATCTATGATTGGTAAAGCATAGAGTTATAGCATGAAGGAGCATAAGCATTGAAGAGACCAGAAGAAACCATTTGCTTATAATATTAGGTTTATGATATGTATTTGGCGTAGAAGTGAGTAATTAGATTTCAAATTACAAAATTAGACATCATAAGTTATATTTAGTATTATCTTCAGAATATTAATCAAGGGTAAAATTGTATTTTAATTATGTTTAATGCTCTATGCTCGGGAAAAGCTCCTTTTAGGAGCATTGAACTATTGAGCATTATGAAGCATTCTATGCTCCCTTTTATGCTTAAGTAAAATAAAGTTGATTGGCTTTTTAGAGCATTAAGCCCCCTATTATGCTCTAGCAATCAAGCCCTACGAACGCAAACGACGTGTAATCAAAAGCTATTATTCATCCAACCTTCACCAGCTTTATTAGTCTCTCATACATGTTGATATAGTTTGGTTTATCAGCATCAACAAATGCGAAATCAAACTCCGGTTTTTCATCCTCCTGTCCTCCATCATCATTCATAAATCAATCTTACAATCAGACATCTAATTTCATCATCTTCATTAGTCATCACAAAACAGTAAACGAATGAAAAGATTTACGTATCTCCAACATCTTGTCTAAGACTTGAAGAACATCATATTCAATGAAAGTGATGTTGTGATAAACACATGCATCCTTGATGAACTCTAGACCCATGTCATAAGCTTCTTTATCAATGTCTATTGCAGTAACATGTAAATCCAATAGAGCTTATCATACTTATCATATTTTGTTTATTTGATTTTGGAAATAAGATTACGAAAGAGTGTAGTATAAATACATGTCCATCCTCAGGAATATATGGATGGGCCTAGCTCACTACAAAAATTTTGCGTCTTAAGACTTTAGAAGAGGGGCCATTATATCAAAGTAAACATGTAGAAACCTTCGTTCATCAAGCCACTGCTTCACATGCATCACTTTATCATAAACATCTTTCTACTCATTGGCTATCACCGTAGAAACTCTGTTTGCTATAACCTTTGCGCGTGCAAGCTCCCTGTCAAGAGTTTTACGTTCTTCCTGAAAGACACAACAAAATTTCATATTAGAACATAACATTACTTTTGTCATACCAGAAAACAAAATACCAGATTTTACCTTCATACACCTTGAATGCTATATCGTAAAGTCTAGCTAGATTTTTGTGTCGTACACGCCCAATCACTTCTTCTTGTATACTTTATATTCATTCTCCACTTACCCTGCCAATTAACTTAAAAATCTGTCACATCATAAAGATCAAAATCTAGAAGCATATTTTATTATTCGTAAAGATGTTACCTATCTCATACTTAAAAAAACGTTACCTAGTAAATCACATGTGACCCATGACATAATCTATACAAACATAGAATTCAATAAACCTAATTTTACAAGACTACAAACCCCTCCAAGCGGCTAGTTCTGGCTTGTTGGTATAGATACTCCAACATGAGGACATTTGCGACATTGTAAGGAGGTTTTGATGAAAAGTGTTTAGGTCTTGTGCCGTAGAAAAATTTGAAGGTAGACGAGTGGTTGATATTTGAGTAGAGTTTCTGGGAAGATTTCTAGATTAGATTAGAGAGAGAAAAGTGATGATGGACAAAGATAGGTAGAAGAAGATTAATAAAGAGATCTCAATTTTTACAGAAGGCGAAACAATTTGAATTCTTTTTTTTTTTTTTTGCCAACTTAACTCAATTTATTAGATGTCAAAACCAATGTTGGGGTACATAGTCCACAAAAGTCTGATTTTGAACAAGCTCCCTAACGCCACGGGCAAGGAAATCAGTTTTGTGGTTTAAAAGACGAGGAATTAAACCACAATTTCTTTTCCTTCCTAATAATATAATTTAATCTTATAATTTGATTGGTAAAGAGTTAGCTGAGTTGGCAGATGAGCTGATTTAATCTTTTAATCTTGTTGGTTGGTTGAGAGAACTCATTTGCTGATGTGTTGCGTCATAGAGAGACATCCTCTCTTTTATATACTCCCTTTATTTCAAAATAAATGGGCTTGACTACGAGTTTCTAAACTAGTTTCTAGTTTTTGTTTTTGGAGAAACTACTTTTTAGCCAATCATGATTTTACAAAAATAGTTTTTATTTCATATTTTATCATTCAAGTTTTTAGTTTTTAGTATCCCTAAAAACTAGGAAAAACTAGTTTTTGAGAAAGCAACGTTGATTTATTTAAAGATTAAAAACCAATTTTTCTAGTTTTTGAAAACAAAAACTAATCTAAAAACTAAAACCAAAATCTAAAATCCAAAACCCAAAATCTAAAATCCAAAAACTAAAATCTAAAATCCAAAAACTAAAAACAAAAACCAAAAACTAGTGAATCCATTCATAGCCATGATGTTTAAGGTTTTTACACACATATTAAATAATCATTTAATTTTTGATATTTCCAACAAAAAGTGTTAATTTTTAATCTATTTAATAATCTTTCAACCAATAAGAAATTAATTTTCAAAATATAAATAGTCAAAACACATAAAAATGCAATTAATTTTGGGGAAATCTCCTAAAAAATACTCAACGTATGACTTAAAACAAAATAAAAATTAAACTTACATTTGAATCTAAATAAATCTAATATATATGAGTTAATTAAATTAACAAACACCGTTAGTTTATAGACTAGTACAGTTATTTATAAACTAATGTTAAATGTTAAACTCTGTTTGAGTCTTGGTGTTCTATTGTTTGAAAACTCAATGTCGAATCCACACTTAATTTGCAGTAGTTGCTGAGCCAAAGAGAGACCCTACATTGAATCCACACTACACGTAATCTCTTTGTACTTCAGAGTCGAGAGGTGTTGAAGATTAAGTAAAGCAGTTATGTCTTCCTGCAGTTGAAACTTGCAAATAAGAAGGAAGATGACAAAACATAATAGAAAAAGACAAGAAAATAAAGAAAATTGAATCTTAAACACCTCTCACCTTGCAACTCTATTCAGATATATTCTGAGACATTCTTCAAACAACATGGCAACTCTTGGTACTTTCAGCATCTTTATATAGCTCATTTTCTCACAAACATGCTTATCTTCATAAACCTTAATCACAAGTTTATTAATCATTTTCTCAAGAGAACAATAAACTTGCCATTCACACCCTTCTGCACCACATTTTGCTCCAAGTGTTAAAGTCGTTGACTTGTATAAAGCAACATTATACTGTGTCTTTATGAAAACACAGCATCTTTGAACTCTTGAGCAACATTAAACTTTTTTCTCAACTAAAGAAGCTCACTTGGTATTGCAACACTTCTTTTTTTCATATTCACACTCTCTCCATTTATCCTTAACTACAAGAGGTTCAGGCATTATATCATCATTCCATATGATCGTCAACTACAAGAGGTTCATGCATTATATCATCATTCCATATATCATCTTCTACTTCAAGTTCTAAGTCAGAACTCCCTACATCTTCAAAATCATCTGAATCCCTTTGTTCATCATCTTGGGTATCTTCTAAGTCTGCCTCACGCTCATAATTTCTTAACTCATCATCACTGCCAAGAGCTCTTAATGCTTCACCACTTCTAGAATTTTGACAATGAAATTCATCCATGTTCCCTTTCCTATTTAGACCCAGAAAAATAAAAGTTTGTAAAGTGTAAGTATATAAAGTTTAAGAATATAAATTATAATACTGTTGGGACTATAGTAAAGATGTGTTTCTAGAATATGTTAGATGCTGATTGAGCCATGACTAAAACTTTAAGTACTTTTGTCATCATATTCTAAAATATTATTATTCGGTTTGTGAGAAATTAGAATTGGGAAGGAACTCTTAGAAGCAAAACGAAAGGAAGATGAATATGAAAGAATACGATTCATTGTTTCTTGTTACAATGTCAAGCTTGTCACACCCATGAAACAAATAATCAAATCAGAATTCTCGACACATGAAAACTTAAAATCTCATACCTTATTCTCGATGGTTGAAAAGCTCTTCGAATATCCAGTTTCTTCCTTTGCTCCATCGTTTCTCTATATATTCAATGTTTCAAAAAATTTCTCTCATGGTCTGACAAAATAGAGGCTATAGGGTTAGAATATGTAAAGAAGATGCCAAAACTTTTAATATTGTAAGTTACATATTTCTTATTAATGGTTGTAGTCTCTAAACTAATAGTGTTTGTTAATTTAATTGACAAAAGTCCTAAATGGTTGAATTTCGAAAAGGTAGATATTTTTTTAATATTAACTAAAATAGTTTAGATTTATTTAGATTCGAAAGTAAGTTTAGGTTTTATTTTGTTTTAAAATCATAAGTTGAGTCTTTTTTAGGAGGTTTTTCTAATTAATTTTACATTGAAAGTTGAAAAACATCAAATAATTTGAAACAAATTATTTTCCTTAAAAAATTATTTAAAAAGAAATGGAAGAAGTATATAACTAGCTTAATACCCGTGCAATGCTAGCGTATCTATTAACAAAACAAAAGGTATTTGCCTAGGACCCCCAAAATATACAAATTTTTGGGGCCTCCTACTACCAAAAATCTAAGGTAGCAAAATGGTAAAGATCCTTTATTTTATTTGTAATGCCAGGGTTCAAATTTTGATATTGAATAATGGAAAATTTTATTTTTAAAATTAATTGTAAAAGTATCTTGTGTGTAAGTTTAAAAATCCAAAAAAAAGAAATTGGTAGTTTGTTTTAAAAAAATTGAAAATTTATGAATAAGACCGAATATTGAAAAATAAATTGTTAATTAGATTAGAAAAATAGAAAATTTTTAAAAAAGGAAACAAGAATCGTTATTCTAAAAGGAATATGAAAAGGAAAAGGAAATTCAGAATACAAAAGAAAAAGACAAAAACTAAACTTATAAATAGTTGTTTAAGGTTTACAATAATTTACACATTAACAAACTACAAACAAGCTTTTCATCTCGTTTGTTCTTTTGAGCTAATCCAATTTTTTTCTTCATCTTCCTAATTGTAAGTCATTCAAAGTGATGCTGAGTGTTTTGCGACAAGTGAAACACATGAGATTGGAAATTATGAATTTTTATTGTTTATGGTGATTTGGTACAAAGTTCTCTTTGCAATCAACACCGTAAGCAAGAGTTTGCAGTCAGAAGACATGAACATTGAAGTTGCAGTTTTCCAGTTAAAGGGCCTTGTTTCTTTTTTTCCAAAATTATAGAGATAGTGGCTTTCAGAGTGCAAAATCAGATGCTAAAGTGATAGCAGAGTCTATGGAAATTGAATCCATATTTTCCATAAAGGAAAAATGTGTTACAAAAAGAAAAAAAATTGGTGAAGAATCAGAGATAGTTGATGAAACTGTGAATTTATCTTAAGAGAGCTTTAGAATAAACTATTTTAACCAATTTATGGATCAAGCTCTCTATTCTCTTAAGTCAAGGTTTGAGCAATTTCAAAAGTACGAATAAAAATTTGACTTCCTATTTGATTTAGTGAAACTGAAGTCAGCAAGTGATGATAGCTTGAAGACATCATGTACCAATCTTGAAGTATTTTTAAGACATTGAAATCATTCAGATGTTATAGGAGATGAGTTGTATGAACTAACAGTCTTGAAAGATGTTTTGCTAGAGGAATGCAAGAAACCCGTTGAAGTGTTGAACTACTTTAAGGGAGTGGAAGATTGTTATCCAAACTCATGGATTGCTTATCTGATTTTGTTGACAATTCCAGTTTCGGTTACTTCAGCTGAAAGAAGTTTTTCAAAACTAAAGTAGATAAAATCTTATTTGCGATCAACTATGTCACAAGAAAAACTAAATGGTTTAGCTATCATATCTATAGAAAGAGACTTAGTTAGAAATTTAGATTATGAGAATTTGGTGAAAAAGTTTATTGAGACAGAAGGAAGAAAAATTATGTTATAGTCAATTGTTTTTTAAAAGTTTTTTTTGGTTTGTCGATCATTTCTTTTTAATTATATTATATTTATGTTATAAAGGACCCTTTGTACTAAAGTCTGCCTTAGGCCTCTCTAACTCTATGCACGACACTATACGCAGTGGTCTATCTTATGAAGTTTATTCGATAAGATTATTGTGATGGTAAAAGGATTGAAAGATGAATAGAGAAGGTGGAAACAATATTGATGTTAATGTTGACCATAAACGGTATGTAATATCATTACAACGGAAAGAAAGATTGATTTACACAAAAGTTGTTTTAGAGGTTAATATTATTCTTTAAAAGTTTAAAACTGAACTGAATTCTAAATAGCATATTTTGATTGCTAACAGTGTGATTTGGTTTACTCACTTTAATGTTACTTTATTTGTGGAAAATAAATATTTCTTTTGTCAAACTTTACTCTTTTTCTTCAAACAATAATTAGTTTGATAATATCCGATTCATAATCAAAACTCACATCCTAAAATCTCTTTTTTTTCTTCCCCTTGTATTGTGGAGGGATCGAACCCTGATGCCTGAAGAATTGTAAAGTGACACTTATCACTGGACCACGTATATGTGGAAAATAAATGTCTTGGAAACAAAAATAGAGAAAAAGTTTAAACATATTATTTTGAGTCAAAGTCTTAAAGAAAAATAAATTAAACAAAAGAGGAAATTGTACAGAATGCCTTTTTTATGCTTTAAATAAAGAGAATTGGAAAACCCCTTTTTCATACCTTTTGCGAAATACCCATTTTCACATAAAAGAGATTTCAAAATGAGGCATAACATGCAGTTTTGTCTGTGATGGATATTCATATGGTCCACCATAGATATATAAAAAATCTACAGATGCAATGAACAACGATGCAATATAATTATACACAGCAGACATATATACCAACTTATATCCACCATGGACAAAACTGCAATATCATTATCCACCGTGGACACACTTCACCACTCAAAAAAAATATTTCTCATAATTTATAACATAAAATACCCCATTTATTATAACATTTTAAAAAGAGATATTTTCCATAATTTAAAACATAAAAGGGGTATAGGTAAATATATCCTGTGAAAAAAAGGAAATATTCGGAGTCAAAGTCACGAAACGTAAGCCCAACTTGTGTTACGTATCTAATACTGTTTTTTTTTTTTTTCCGTTAAAGGCTTGTGCATTGGATATATTACTGGAATTAAAGGTTCGAAACAAGAAAACAGAGAAGAACCTAGAAAGTGGTGGTTCATATGATTATTTCTAAGAAAGACATTGACCAAACACCGTTACTACTCTCTTTCTCTCTCTCAGTGTTCTACATAATATTAACACCAGTAAATAACTCTAGGGTAAAAGGCTAATACGGTTCCAACGTCTGCTCCACCTTTGATGAAACAACCTTGACCAGCATCATTGTGTGGTATAACAGATGGTTTGATATCAAGAGTATAGCCCATTTGATATATTCAAAGGCTTTGTCTCAGGAACAACTTAATTGAAATTAATTGACATATTGCTTGAAGCAAGGTATATAAGTTACAAGGCTTATCTACTACCGTTGACAAAGAACTATTCCTACCAATGGCGAAAGTAAGAGAGATGGGCATCCATCAAAAAGCACACGAAGCTGGTAAGAAGATGCAAGGTCTTGCTAAGAAGCTTTAAGAACAAGCACACGAAGCTGTTTCTGTTAAAGGGAGCTCCTTTGATAATTTCAAAGGCTTGTTGGATGAACTTGTTTCAACATTTTAATAATTTATCCAGTTTGGATATAACTAAATCAAACACCTTTTTAATTTCTTTCTAATAAATAATACTGACAAAAACAGAGTTGAAGTAGCAACAAGAAGCCAATTCTTTATATGACAAAAAAAAAAAAAGCCAATTCTTCGGAAGGAAACTACTTGAGAATATGAAATAGATGGTTTGATGTACTTGTAAACATAAACGGTAATAAAAACTTGAGTTGAGTTGGCTTCTCAAAGGAAACATAAACGGCAATAAAAACATAGATTAAATTAAAAAATATGTTGAATATTTTTTGCATGTATAACGCGAATGAATCAAAGAAAAAGTTTGGAACAGAGGAACAATGGAAGGCTGTGGAACAAAGTTGAAACGGAAGCCCAACATCTATACTAATAAATGAAGGTTTGGAAGCTTCTAAGGCTATCCACCTAAGAGCGTCAAATAATAATATATTATAATAGATTTGTACTATTGTTTGTGTAATGAGATAAGAAGATATAAGAGAGGAAGAAGAGAACGTAAGTGATGCACTTGTTTCTCTGTTTCAAGTTGTGTGTTATAACTACACAAATGATCACCTATATATACTATTCTACATGGGGTCCATACAATTCTAAATCTTTGAAACATATATGATGACTCTCCTTGATATTTGATTAGTCGATCTTTTTGTTGACACATATATGTTTCGTGTCACTCTCCCTTGGATACCATATCATTATTGTTTCTTGTGTTATATTTTTATTATCTTTTGGTGCCTCGATAAAAACCTTCATTGAAAAATTCAGTGAAAAAAATCATTTGAAGGGGAAAAAGAGTACAACGTAGCAAGTTCCCCTTAATTATCCATTATTGATAATGTATTACGTATTGCCTCGTTAAAATCCTTTTCATGGAAAAACCTTATAGGATAAAAACCATGACGAGGTAAGAAGAGTACAATGACATACTCTCCCCTTGAAATGATGGATATTATAAATTTCGTAGTTGCCGCATCCCGATGTTGTGTACATGTTTTCTCAATGTTGTAGTGGGAAACACCTTTGTAAATAGATCAGCTGCATTGTCTGTTGAACGAACATACTGGATATCCACTTCTTGATTTTTCTCGAGTTCTCATGTGTAGGAGAAAAGAATTGGGGGACTATGCTTGTCCGGTCGCTTTTGATATAACCTTCTTTGAGTTGAGCGACACATGTAACATTGTCTTCAAATAATTTCGTTGACTCTTTATTTATGACTATCCCGCTTGCTTCTTGTATATGTTGAGTCATAGATCTGAGCCACACACATTCTCTACATGCTTTATGAAGTGCAATTATTTCTACGTGATTTGAAGAGGTAGCGACTAAAGTCTGCTTTTGAGAACGCCAAGAAACTGAAGTGCCTCCAACTGTAAAAACATATTTGGTTTGCGATCGGGTTTTATGTGGATCTGATAAATAGTCTGCATATGCAAACCAACTAAATTGACACAAGAGTTTCTGTTATAATATAATCCCAAATCAATTGTTCAATGTAGATAACAAAATATATATTTTATTTCATTCCACTATCTACGCGTAGGTGACGAACTGTATCTTGCAAGCATATTTGAAGCAAAAGCTATATTTCGTCGAGTGCAATTTGCAAGATACATGAGTCCACCAATAACCCTCATATAAGGTACTTTAGGACCTAATACCTTTTCATTATCTTCACAAGGTCGGAATGGATCTTTACTGATGTTAAGTAATCTATTGACTATTGGAGTACTCAAAGGAGTCACTTTATCCATGTAAAAGCATTTTAAGATCCTTCTCGTATAATTTGTTTGATGTACACAAATTCCATTTTAAAGATGTTCGATTTGTAGCCCAAGAAAATTTTTTGTCTGTCCACGATTTGTTATTTGAAACTCTTCTTTTATATGATTTCTAGCATCGTTAATCTTCTTTTGAGTTCTAATTATGTTCATGTCTTCAACATATATAACCATGATCACAAATCCAGATAGAGATTTCTTAATAAACATGCAAGGGCATATCGCATTCACTTAAATGAATATACCACATGCGTCCAGATTGTTTTAATCCATAAAGTAATCGCTGTAATTTGACCTAACATATCTCTTTAGATTTTGAGCTGACATTATCAATCATTTTAAGTTTTTTTCATGTATATATAATTATCCAGTGATTGATGTGTCTCATATTTATCCTAACTTTCATCTCATTTTAGCATCATTTTCTAGTCATTTATTTGCATATCATGTCACTTTAGGTTCACATAGAGTTATTTTCATGCATTAGTGTCATTAGGCTTTGCATTTGCACTTTTTCTTGTTTTTCGGTATTTTTAGGTGATTGGGACCTCACACGTTGGAGATTGGAGCTTAAATGAAGAAGTTGGATGCTTGGAGGTTGGGACTATGCTTAGCGGAGAGAAGGCCCGAAGAAAAGAAAGTTGAAGATGTATGCAAAGCCAGGCCGCGACCTTACCTACCCGAGGCCAGTTCCGAAGCTCATAAAGATGATGATGGATGACGACCTTCCCCTCAACAGAATAGCCACAAGATTCAGCTTTCATTTAGCGGTGGTTTGAAGACATTTTGACAAGCGGTTAGAAAGTTACGACCAATTTACTCAACCTATGTCATTTAACCGCGAGCCAGCCCGCGACCTGCACTAGCCGAGACATGATGAAATGAGATCCGCTGATCAGCCTGTGACCTGAGCCACGACCAGACATACCCGAGAACCTGCTGAAACCTCTTTAACTTGGCACCTTTTGATTGGTTTGTCCCGGTTTGTCATGGGTTAAACCGAACCTAATTGTTTTGGGCCATTTTTGGGCTTGTTGCCCTAATTTTCTCCCTATAAATACTTAATGTTGGTGACAAACAACATAACTCTCCACCTTTCATTTTATTGGATCAAAGCATAGTTTTAGAGAGTTCTTATTTTGGTTTTGGTCAAGAACATTTGTAGAGAGATTTGAGAAAAACTTGAGATCCAGTCGGGTGAATCTTTATTGAATCATCTCCTGCTCTTAATTGAAGAATATCTTGTCAATTTCTCATCTCTTTCTCAATATGTTCATCATTTCTCTTGCTTGTATTTTTGATTTTGTTATGCATTTTAGTGAGTAGTTTGCACAGAATGGTTTAGGTTGTGGCTAGATCTAGGACTTGGTTTTGATTGATTGATGCTTAGGATTGTTAGAACCTCATATCTAGGTGCTCTTAATGCTACATTCATCTTGATCACATGGATTTAGATGCTAGGAAGATTATCGCCCGAGAGGTGTTCGATGAAATTCTCGATAGCCTATTTTAGGGATCTTTCTCCATAGCCATTGAGAGATGATGGTATGGGATTGATTGGTCATAGTGGACTTGACTGTAAAGCATTTGGGAGTCTTGATCTAACAAATGAGAGTTTACTTGGGTCATTTCTCTTGAATAGTGACTAGTGCCATGAGAGTCGGCTAGTCTAGCTTTGATTGTTGTGTTCCATGCCCTAGGTGGTGCATTCATTGGCTCCTTGTTGCATCATTCATTCAATTGTCTTGTCCCTAGATTGATTGTTATGCCTAGATCATTCATCTTTCTTATATTGATTTTTGCATGTCATTTTAGTTTACATTTGCTTTGGTTTATTATTGCTTCAACTTGCTTGTTGGTGTGGCTATAATTAGGATGCATTTGCTTGTTTCTTGTTTTGTTTGCTTATTATTTTAGTCTTTAAACTACATCATCAGTCACCTTGATTGCTCTAGCTTAACACAACTCTTTGCATTCTTATTGTGCATCCTCATACTCCTTTGGGTTCGAACCTCAAGTGCTTGACAATGACATGATTGTTTGGGTATTTTTTGAATATAAATTTAATTGATTGTGCTTTGAGTATGAAAATGCTCTAGCATCAGTGATCCATATTGATAAGCTGTCACAACATCCATTAAATGCATCACTAGATTTTTAGATGCTGCTAGGCTCATCAAAAATCTGAAAGTAATTGCATCTATTACTGGGAACCACTTTTATTCACTTCTCCCAATTTCTTTTTCTGTCGGAGATTTTTATCCTTTGATCCCATTGGTCTTCCCCTTTTAAATTGAACCTTAGGTTCATTTCTTATATGTCCATCATTTTGTTATTCCGGAACAATAACTCTTGATGAAACATTGACAGCGAGTATGCATGATTTTGTCATCCTTTTGGTATCTGATATGCATCATTTTTTATACAATTTCATTCATGTTTTGATCATTTTCTTATCATTTAGGAATCACATTCATTCATATTTATTTAATTTTGGCTTAGTTTTGCATTTTAGAGTTTTAGATAGATTGAGTAGCATATTTTTCTTGTTTTGAGTCATTTTAGGTGATTTGGGAGCTTAACTTGGAAGAAGGGAGCTCATGGGATGAAACACTCATGCTTTGGGGTTGGAAATGATCAAGAAGAATGAAGAATGAAAGCTTTGGTCCAACCATTGGACATTCACCCGATGCACGCGTTCGATGCCTATGTTCAGGGTTGATACACATTGGACATTTGATCGAAAAGCTTTCCGATGCGTATGTTCTGGGTTGACACACATTGGATGTTTGGTCAAGAATCTGTCTGATGCCTATGCGCTGGGTTGATACATGTTGGGCATTTGGTCGAGAAGCTGTCCGATGCTTATGCCACACGAACCACTACAATACGCTTAAAGATGGTGATCGATGAAGACCTTCCTGCAAACGGAATTGGCTGAAATTTGGACTCAAGATAGCCACAAGAGTCAGATTTCATTTGGTGGTTGTTTGAAGGTATTTGGACAAGCGCTTAGAAAGATACGATGAATTTACTCAACATATGTCAGTCTGCTGCGAAGACTACATTAAAGTTCTTGGGTGCAACCA
Organism: Lepidium africanum; assembly: GCA_900406405.1. Lineage (NCBI taxonomy): Eukaryota > Viridiplantae > Streptophyta > Magnoliopsida > Brassicales > Brassicaceae > Lepidium > Lepidium africanum. The sequence continues at coordinate 71,951 of OVAX01000443.1, forward strand.
TTGACCTCTATCATCGACCAAATGGTCGAGCACGACCACCAAGACCACCAGCCCACGTGTGCACACTTGCCAAATGTCAATTTTTGATTTGGTTTATTCTGGGTTGACCTGGATCCATTTTGTTTTGGGCTTTTGGGCTTGTTGCCCTAATTTTATGCTTATAAATACTTGAGTGCTGAGAGAAACAAGTGTATTACTTACCATTCACTTCATTTTGGATCAAAAATCTTAATTCTCGTAGAGTTCTTGTTGTGTTCTCGAGAGAAAGAGAGGATTGTTGAGACCTATGGGGAAAATGATCTTAGGATCATCTTTACCCATTATTAAGTTTCAATTTCCTTTCTCCTCTTCTTATTTCATTATGATTATGCTTTGTTTCATTTTATTTGCTTGTTTTTGCTTTTTATTTGGAATGATTGAGTAGTGATTGTTAGGTTGATGGTTAGGTAGATCTATGAGTTTGGATGGTTCAATCTTGTGTTTAGGTTGATAGATCTTATGTTTCCTTCACTTAGAGTATTGTGCTTAGTGCTAGATTTGAGCTGGCCATTTGAATCTAGATGCTAGGAAGATCATCGCCCGAGAGGTGTTCGATGAAATTTTCGAAACTCTTTTGTGGACTTTCCTTCGATAGCCTTCGAGAGATGATGCTTTGGTGATTAGTGGTCTTAGTGAGATTGTTTATAATGTTTCTTAGACTTTGATTGACAAATGAGATTTTAGCTTGATTCATAGTCTAAGATAGAAGATAATGCCATGAGAGTGGGTTAGTCTAGTTGATATGTGACTCATGTCTGAGGATGGTTCTTAATTAGACCTTATGCATCTTTATTTTATTGTCATTCTCATTGATCAATGCCTATCCATTACCTATTGTTAGTTTGTGTCTTGTTCTTTGTTTAGAGTGTTTGTCATTTCTTTTATGTTGATTCTTGTTTGGTTTGGTTTGCTTTATTGTTAGTAGTCTTTTAGTTCCAATCACCTCATCTATTGCTATAGCTTAAATCAAAGTTCTCATAGTCCTAATATGTTGATTCTAGATTCTCTTGGGTTCGAACCTCAAGTGCTTTACAATGATAAGTTTGTGAAGCGTTTGTTGATTATAAATTTAATTTGATTGTTTTGAGTGTACCAACGCTTAACATCAATATCGCTGAATGCATTTGGTATCTGATTTTTCATTTTTTGTAAATGCACAATTTTCTGAACTTCCACTTCACGTTGCTTCGTTGGGAGATTAAGGTGAAATAACAACGATGTGCACTATGTAATATCTTTTGGAATTTCTTTACTTCCTCCCCTGACACTGGAAATTCATCTTCACTAAAATGGAAATCGACAAAACATGCTGTAAACATATCACCAGTTTTTGGTTGTAGATACCGAATTATACTTTGTGATGTATACCCAATATATATTTTCAATCTCTTTTGTGGTCCCATTTTTGTTATTTGCGGTGGCCCTATATGGACATAAACCGCACACCTGAAAACACGGAGATGAGATATATCTGGATTTTGGCCAGATGTTAATTATAATGGGGTGTATTTATGATATGCACTCGGTCTTATTTAAATTATTGCCGCAACATGCAAAATTGCATGATCCCATATTCAAATTGGGAGTCTTGTTCTCATTATTAACAGTCTAAAAATAATTAGTGATTGTTTGATCAAAGACTCAACCATGCCATTTTGTGTGTGAACATGTGGGACTGGATGTTCAATACTAATTCCCAATGACATACAATAGTCATTGCAGGCTTGTGAAGTGAATTCACTAGCGTTATCAAGCCTTACTTTCTTTATTGTATAATCAGGAAATTGTACTCTCAACCTGATTATTTGGACAATGAATTTAGCGAAAGCCGTATTTCGCATGTTTAATAGACACACATGTGACCATCTACTAGATGCGTCATTTTAATACATTAAAATATTTAAGTGGCCTGCATTGTGGGTGGATAGGCCGACATATATCACCATATATTCTTTCCAAGCATACAGGAGATTCATTCTCAACTTTAGCTGGTGATGACCGAGTTACTAGTTTTCCAAGTGTACAAGCATTACATGGAAATTCCCCCATTTGAAAAATCTTTTGGTTTTTCAACAGAATGCCATTTTCCATAATTTTTTCTCATTATGACTGAACCAGGATGCCCTAAATATTCATGCCAGACTTTGAACGTACATGTAAACTTTTGGTCTACATTAATATATGATTCAACCACATTTATTTTTGTTGAATACATTCCGGAGGATAAAGCTGACAGTTTTTCCAATATATATATATTTTCTCTCTGGAATTACTGATGTAATGTAAAGATATTCAATGTCATTTTTATTTATAGACTATATGATATCCATTTCTTTAGATATCTGTGAAACTTAATAAGTTTCTATAAGACTTGAGGGAATACAATGCATCATTTATTTCAATTTTTGTTCCCCCTCGCATTGAAAAATTAGCTCTTCCGGACCCCATTATTATTTTTGCATTACCATATATAGTATTCACACTTCCAGTGGAATCTTTAATATCAAGAGAAGAGAAATACTTTTTATTCCTAAGTATTGTGTACGTTGTAGCACTGTTTGCCAGACAAATTTCTCCATCGCCATTCTCAAGTTTCAACATTTTTTTGATTATAGACGAAAACGTTAATATATTGAAAATAAAATTTAAATATCAAATAAAAACTATTCTATAAGCATAAATTCATAATAAAATATTATAATGTCATATTATCTTCTTTTAAAAGATTTTAGTTGTTTAGATTTTCCTTGATATCTTTATGATCAACAACGAAATCGGCTACATAGAGATGTATATCATTATTTATGCCTTTGATAGAAGGTCTTATCATAGATGAAGTTGATTTCACTTTTTTTTTATTTCTCATTTGTGATTTATTATACAGATCAACTAACATACTTCAGTGTACTATGAGTACACTCTCAATGTCTTTTTATGTCGTATATGTCGTAACTATTCATATGTTGCTTATTTATAACATAATCAACTTCATTTTCTTTAGACCTTAAATCATTTAGAAGGAACTTTACTTGTTCACGTTCATATTCATATCCTTCTTATTCATGACCACGATCATTTCATTGACCGCGTCTACATCTATTGTAATCATTATAATTGGATGATGTAACATTCACTTTTGGGAATGAAGCTGATTGAGATTGATGGTTTAACATCACACATTTATCTTATTGTATGATTGCCAAAGATCACCAAGATCTTATATATTTATCTCTTAAACCATCATGAATACGATGGAATAAAAATATATAATGACATTTTCCTTTTTCTCATCACAAGTCATTTTTGACTTATCGATGGTATCAAGGAGCTTATATCTCTTTAAATGCATCCTTGTCATAACTATCCACCTCACAAAATTATTTCTAGAGGTATCGAGAGGACTGATATCGAGTTTAGCCAATTTTGACATGATAATTGAATATAACAATTTATTTATCATTAATTTGGTGATAATGTAATTTAAATATCAAGTTAAAAATCATGATACACTACAAGAAAATGAATATTCTTAGCAGTTGAAAATTGTTATCATATGGGTTTGATAGTGTTAAGACAAATGCTATGTATACCGCAGTTATAATAGGTCCCCCCGTACGATAGCACTTTTTCGGGGCGCTAAGATTGGTTAAAATACTATAACATTTACTGGGATAATATTATTTACTTCATTATACCACATATACAAAGTGCTACAATTGATGGTTTTTACAATAGCTATTGGATATTTTAATCATATATTTTGTTATAGCCTTGACATATGCTATAACACCAATATTTATGAGTCAAATTACGTGCACTAATATATACGATAAATTAGAACTGATGAGAATTGCTATATTAAATTTTGTTCATGTTAAGAATATGCTATAGTAAAGTAACTAATATCTAATGTTTAGTGCTATCATATATAATTATAACGTTTTTTTTAACTGTTGCATATACATTTATAGAGCTATTTTTGTATTTTTCAGTCCTGTTTTGCTTCATATAAACCTTATGAAAGAAACCACACATAATATAAATATAAGTCTCAATATCCAAGTAAATAATAATACACAAGCCACACATAACACACGTCTTGATTCCAAATCCATAAGACAAGTCTTAAATCAGTTTAGCAATTACAATAGTTTTACATATGACGGTACAAAATCACAAGCTTCACATTGTTACAACATTCACCTTTGTTTCTGAAATTCAAAGGAGGACCAATTTATCCATTGGCCATGCGATTGATGAACCATGTGCATCTTTTACATATTTGATTTCATCTAACCTCCTTCAAACTGCTACATTCGGTACTATCACTGCATTTACCCACACTCTTGATGTATTCGGACCCAAGCGAACAAAGTGAACCATTTGATCTGGGTCTCTTGAATGCACTGATCCTTCAGCAACAATCTGTTTCTTCCCACTAATATCCATCAATTTTCACTTATGATTCTCTTTTATAGCTTCATGTCCCTCTTTAATCTGCCATGTTTACAAACTAAACCATTTAATACTTATTAAGTAATAACCTGAAAAAGATTGAAAACATAACCAAAACATGTACCAGATCTGTTGATGCTAGAGACTTCTCAAATAATGATATTGATGCTGTTGCTTTTGATTTACCATATGCTGCTTGAGTTTTTGTTGCAAGAGAGTTTGAACATTTTGTTGTAGCTTTTACATCTGCTACTATTGCCTTTCCTCCTGATGATTTGTGAGTTGCTGCAGTTTTTTGAGAAGGAGATTAGACATTTGGTGGGTTCTCAAACTCAACTTTCTTGATAGGACATGCTACAAACGAGTGTAACCAGCCCTCAAGGTGTGACACTTCATGCATAGGCCTCCATAAAAAAAATTTTGGTTCATGAACCACATCTAGAAATATTTTAACTGCCTTCGGTCCGCTAGGAAGTCCATTAACCAGTGCCTTTGGTTTTGTTGTCTACCAACGGCCTTCAACAACAACTACAGTATCATCAGACAGATCCAATAGCTTGCATTTCTTTGAATAGTTGGTTATTGATCCATGTCAAACACATACTCAAAACAATCTCAGAAACCAACAAATCATTACACTGAATAATATGAGAATACAAAAATAACATCATTGGAAATCATTATACTGAATAGTATGAGACAACAAAAATAACATTTAGCAGTGGTGCAATTTCTTTTGGTTCCATCCCTTGAGCTCGTTCAACACATTTAGAGCGAGGCCACACAATCATATGTCATAAATCGGCCTAAATTGTGTAAATATCCCTCGCACGTCTCCAAATGAATGTTTCTGGTTGAGTAGCAGTTTCAACTAAGACTTTAACATTTGTAGGCCCCAATGGACTGTCATTCACCATTTATATCGGATAAGTAGAAATCATACGCCCCTCAGGAACGACTTCATCATCATCATCCCAGTCAATCAAGGGAAACTTAGGCTATGATCTTTTGAATATTGGTACTCCATAAAATTGATGCATCATGTCTACATCTTCCATTTGTTTCTTGTAGATACTGCATATGCTCACTTGTATAAGAGTGAAATTAAAAACCAAATGAGTCAGCTTCAAAGTCATAAATGTAAATTGACAAATAATATAAAACAGTGATACTTACTCCAAAAAAAGGTTCAACTACAGCTATGTTTTGGATGACAACAAGATGTGCTACTTTCTTCTCCATTTTAGTGAGAGTAACTGCAGAGCCTATGGATATTGGACGACCCCTTAAGATGGAGTTGTTCTCATATTCTATGTATCTAGGTTGCTTTTCCTGTACATTAGTTGTCTTCTTGAAAAAATCACTGCAAAACTGGATACATTCCTTAGCAAGATATAACTCATCAATACACCCCTCTGGCCTTACTGGATTTGCTCACAAAGTCTTTTAGAACCTTTATATACCTGAAAAGTTTGAAGACTGATAGATTAGCAAAAGAACAGTCAATTTACAAACATCTTACAGGTTATAAGTGTTACCTCTCAAACGGGTACATCCATATAAAATGGACTGCTCTACTAAGTCGGGCTTCCCTTCCCAGATAGACCATCAGATGCACCATGATATCACGAAACTTGAAGGAAAAAATCTTTCAAACAAGCACATAGTCTTAAAAACCTCAGCTTCCATAACTAAAATCTTCTCCCTGTCAATCATTCACTGATATAAGTGGTTGAAGAATGCACATAAGCGTGTAATTGCTAGCCTAGGACCTTTAGTTAATAACCCTTTAAGTGCAATAGGAAGAAGTTTTTGTAATAAGACGTGATAGTCATGTGATTACAGACTTGCGAATTTGCAGTCATCTAATGATACAACTCTGGATATGTTTAAACATTTTCCATCTGGGCCTTTGAATTCAAATAGCCTCTTGCAGAATATCTTCTTCTCAGTCTTGGTCAAAGACCACAGTGCTGTGGGTAAATATGTTCATTTTCCTTTGATTGTGGCATGCAAATCCTTCTTAATACCAAGATCCTCTAGATCTTTACGAGCTGGAAGACCATCCTTTGATTTCCCACAATGTAACAATGTAGAAACTAAACTGTGTGCAACATTCCTCTCCACATGCATTGCATCTAAGTTATGCCTCATTGGGATTTCCTAATAGAAACATATACAATACAATAAATTCAGAGTTCATCTTATTTTATAATATTTGGAAAATAGAATAGTAACACGAAATTAAGAGGTTACCTCTTAGTAAGGTAAATTGAAAAAGATCGACCTATTCTTCCATCTTGACAACTCATCTGCATCTACTTTTACTTCTTCCTCTTCCTCTTCTTCTAATTCATTGGATAAATCATCACTATTAGGTCTTAAATCAACCAATTTTTTCTTACNCACTATTAGGTCTTAAATCAACCAATTTTTTCTTACTTGAAGATCGCTTAAAATTACCAAATTCATTTTTGAAATTTCTCAGGACCTGAGAAATTTTGAGGCCAGACAATATTCTTCCTTTTTTCCTTTGTTCAACTTTTCCATCAAACCATTTCTTCTTTCCCATAAAACTATGTGATGGTGGCAGATCCTTTCTATGGCACATGTAGACATGTTTTCTGCTGATCTTTAACCACCTACTATCTATATTCTTCCCACATCATAAAGGACAACCCATTCGACCCTTTACTTTTCACCCTGCTAGATTCCCTTACGGTGGAAAATTACTAATCGTCCAAAGCAACATTGCTCTAAGTGTAAAAGTAGATTGATTGAAGGCGTCATAAGTTACCTCTCCATTAATCCACAGATGGTTTAGATCCTCAATTAATGGTTCTAAATATACATCTATACTATTACTAGGCTGTTGTGGACCAAGAATCAATAGTGAAAGCACAATATTCTCCTTCTTCATGCATAAGTAAGGTGGCAACTTATAGTTGACTAACAAAACAAGCCATCAACTATACTTTGAATTCTTCATATCGAATCGGTTAAACCCATCTATGGAAATTCCAAGCCTCATGTTCCTTTTTTTCAGCTGCAAAGGAAGGGTATTTGGCATTCATCTAATCCCATGTAACTGTATCAATGTGATGACGAAGTTTTGTTACCAAAGTGCCACCGTAAATCCTTGGCCATTTGCTTAGACCGGAACATTATCTTCAATCTTGGGATTATTGGAAAGTATCGTAATACTTTCTGTGGGACACCTTTTCGTACCTTCACTGTGGTGTATATTAGTCTTCCATCTTGAAGCCTTATATTTTGGACAGTTCTTGAGCTTTTTCAACCTCTTTCTGAATAAGCAGCAGTCATTGACACATGCATGAATCTTTTCATATCCAATATCAAAGGATTTCAAAAACTTTTTAACCTCATAGAGTGAAGTGTGTAGCACATTATCGTTTTGTAACATCTCCGCCAATGTCCCAAGCAAATCGTTGAAGCTCTTGTCAGACCATCTAGTTCGAGTCTTGATTCTAGATAATGATACAATGGCAGATAACTTGTTATATAATTCACACAGTTTGGATATAGAGGTGTTTCCATATAATATAGCTTTGCCAAGAATTCATCATGTTCATTGTCCTCTCCCTCTGCCATTTCGGAAAACTCACTCATGCCAGCTAACTCCTCATCTAGAAACTCAACATCTCTGTATAACCTAAAGATCTCTTCATTCAAATGACTTAATTTGTTTTCAACTGCAGCCCCTGAGTCTCCATGCATATACCAATCAGATCTTTGCTTGTAAGCTTCATCCATTCCTCTTGAAACCAGATGGTAAAACTACTACATCGATGCAGTGACGATCTAAGTTAAAGCAGTCGATACAAGGGCATACTACCATATTGATTCCTCCAGAAGCCTCAACCACATCCCTTACAAATTTTTGCGCCCTCTTAGATAAGCAGGATCGGTTCTTCCTGCACAATCAAGAGGAAAAAACTCATTAGATAACGTACTTAAACAAAATCCATAGAATCAAATTATTAACCTCTAAAGATGCACCCATGCTTTGTCCACCATTATATGGCCTAACCTTAAATGAAACTTTAGTTCCATAAATTATCATTTCATAGTTAAACAAAGACTTTTCCATCGCATGAATCACTCAATATCGACCAAACAACAACTAACTTGCAACATAATAATTAAATATAAACTATCTCAAACAAGATCAGTACACAATTTCAAACAAAGCAAACCATGAAGGAACAAAGCAAAAAAGACAACGATATCATAGAGCTCTGAGAAAAGCTCATTCATCCAAGCAAAAGTTGAAGTTCTTTACATAATCATGAAAAATAAAAGAGATTACTAGGCAAGATTAGTAACTAAAAGTTCACCAACTGACGATTAATGAGGAATATATTGAAAAGCTAATGAATAGATCCCACCAAAGACAAGACAGAGATTAAATATCAATAATGAACCTAGACAAAGAATTAAAAGAGACGAAAGCTCTGTAATAGAGACTTGCAAAATCACGAGTACTAAAGATAAGACATAGATTAAATATCAATAATGAACCTAGAAAAGAGACAAAAGCTCTGTAATAGAGACTTGCAAAATCACGAGTACCAAAGACAAGAATGAACCTAGACAAAGAATTAAAAGAGACAAAAGCTCTGTAATAGAGACTTGCAAAATCACGAGACTTGCAAGCTCTGTAAATCAATAATTTCTTCACTTTAATATTCACAAGGTAGGAAGACAAATGTCAACCAAA